>BDMB01000025.1:88697-192395 GCA_016859785.1 Macrotyloma uniflorum
TACGCTTGCATAATCTTGATAATTTATACGCTGAAACTCTTATGACCGTGCATCATAATGTTGGTACTAAACGTAGTTTAGTAAATGAATGTTCTGCTTATTTGTGGCATAAACGTTTGGGACACATTTCCAAAGAAAGAATGCAAAGATTAGTAAAGAATGAAATTCTTCCGGAATTAGATTTTACTGATCTAAATATATGTGTGGATTGTATTAAAGACAAACAAACAAAACACACAAAGAAAGGAGCCACAAGAAGCACTCAGCTTCTTGAAATTATACACACTGATATATGTGGACCTTTTGACGTAAATTCTTTCAATAAAGAAAGATACTTTATCACCTTTATTGATGATTTTTCATGTTATGGGTATGTCTATTTGCTAAATGAAAAATCTCAAGCAGTGAATATATTGGAGATTTTTATAAATGAAGTGGAAAGACAATTAGACAGAAAAGTGAAAATTGTAAGGTCAGATAGAGGTGGTGAATATTATGGAAGATATGATGAAAGTGGACAACATCCTGGTCCATTTGCTAAGTTCCTTGAGAAGCTTGATATTTGTGCTCAATACACAATGCCAGGTACACCACAACAAAATGGTGTGTCAGAAAGGCGTAATCGAACTTTAATGGATATGGTTAGGAGCATGTTAAGCGATTCATCTTTGCCTGTATCGCTGTGGATGTATGCTTTAAAAACTGCCATGTACTTGTTGAATAGGGTTCCTAGTAAGGCAGTTCAAAAGACACCTTTTGAGTTGTGGACAGGAAGGAAACCCAGTTTGAGACACCTACATGTTTGGGGTTGTCAGGCAGAAATTAGAATATACAATCTGCAAGAAAAGAAACTGGATGCAAGAACAATCAGTGGGTATTTCATTGGTTATCCAGAAAAATCTAAAAGGTATATATTTTACTGTCCTACCCATAGTACAAGAATTGTTGAAACAGGAAATGCCCGGTTCATTGAGAATGGTGAAACCAGTGGGAGTGAAACTTCACGAACTGTGGAGATTAAAGAAGTTAGAGTACAAGTTCTTCTAACTAACACTTCTACTTCAAGAATTGTTGTTTCAAATGTTGAAGAACCACACAATGATCAGGAGGAACAACAAATTAATGATTCTGAAGTTAACAATGAACCTATATTAGAAGATTAATGATTCTGAAGTTACCAATGAACCTATATTAGAAGAACCACAAGACATAACATTAAGAAGATCTCATAGAGAAAGGAGATCTGCTATTTCGAATGATTATGTGGTTTATCTGCAAGAGTTAGAAAATGACTTAAGCATTGATAATGATCCAGTTTCATTTTCAGAAGCCATTAATGGTGATAATTCTGATAAGTGGCTAGATGCTATGAAAGATGAGCTTAAATCGATGGCACAAAATGATGTTTAGGACCTTGTGGAATTGCCAGAAGGAAACAAGAGAGTTGGGTGTAAATGAGTCTTTAAGACTAAGCGTGACTCTCATGGCAATATCGAACGTTATGAGGCTCGGCTAGTTGCTAAAGGTTTTACTCAAAAGGATGACATTGATTATAAAGAAACATTTTCGCCAGTTTCCAAGAAAGATTGTTTTAGAATTATCATGGCATTAGTAGCTCATTATGATCTCGAGTTACATCAAATGAATGTTAAAACTGCCTTTCTAAATGAGAATTTAGAAGAGAATGTTTATATGGACCAACCAGTGGGGTTCATTGAAGAAGGAAAGGAACACATGGTGTGTAAACTTAAGAAATCAATATACGGACTTAAGCAGGCTTCCCGACAATGGTATCTTAAGTTTAATGATACTATTATTGTCTTTTGGATTTAAGGAAAACACTGTTGATCGGTGTATATATATGAAGGTCAGTGTGAGCAAGTTTATATTTCTGATTCTGTATGTTGATGACATCTTGCTTGCAATTAATGATTTTGGACTATTAAGTGAGACTAAGAAGTTCCTCTCTAACAACTTCAAAATGAAAGATATGGGTGAGGCAAGCTATGTTATAGGAATAGAAATATTCCGTGACAGATTACAAGGAATGTTGGGCTTGTCTCAGAAAGCATATATTAATAAAGTTTTAGAGAGGTTTAGGATGGATAAATGTTCAACATCTCCCGTTCCAATACAAAAGGGAGACAAGTTTAGTCTCATGCAATGTCCTAAACATGATTTGGAACGAAAACAGATGGAAAATATCCCTTATGCATCTGTTGTTGGGAGTTTGATGTATGCTCAAACTTGTACGAGACCAGATATTAGTTTTGTTGTTGGTATGCTTGGTAGATACCAAAGTAATCCAGGATTAGATCATTGGAAAGCTGTAAAGAAAGTTTTAAGGTACCTGCAAGGGACAAAGAATCACATGCTTATTTATAAGAGGTCTGATCATCTTGAGGTGATTGGATATACAGATTCAGACTTTGCTGGTTGTGTAGATACAAGAAAGTCTACATTCGGTCATGGGTATCTTTTAGCCGGAGGAACGATTTCATGGAAAAGTGTGAAGCAGTCAGTCATTGCTGCATCCACTATGGAAGCTGAATTTGTGGCATGCTTTGAGGCCACAGTTCAGGCTAATTGGTTGCGGAACAGTATTGCCAAGCCGTTGAAAATTTATTGTGATAATTTCGCAGCTGTCTTCTTTTCTAAAAATGACAGGTATTCCAAAAGTGCTAAACATATGGAATTGAAATACTTTGCCGTTAAAGAAGAAGTTCAGAAACATAGAGTGTCAATAGAACATATTAGCATTGATCTCATGATTGTTGACCCTTTAACAAAAGGGTTACCGCCCAAAGTATTTGTTGGTCATGTTAAGAATATGGGCATTATGTCTACTAGTGAATGTTGAATGTTGATGTTGTTATTAATGTCTATTTAACACTCTGAGCTTATTGATGTATAAGTTTATGAAATTTCAGTTTTCTACTCTTATATATATGCATGCAAATTACGATGTAGAAAACAAATTATGTTATGGTTGATGGATAATGACTTTATGTATGAACCCATTATGAACTTCTCAATTTAAAGTCATATTAGGGAGAAGGGTAATACAGTAGTACATGGAAGGAAACATGTTGATTGAATGATATGTAACCGCCATGACTCTTATTATTTCTATATCCTTAATTATGATTAATGATGAAACCAATTTACTTAGGGTCTTTAAATGCGCAGTATGATTTATGTAATTATTAAATCATGAAATGTTATGGCCTCACATGAGTCAAGTGGGAGAATGTTAGAATTAATTAAATAAATTAATTAATTATGTGACTCATGTAAAATATATTTATGGGTCTAATTATGATTTAATAAAATTAAAGGGGCCTAAAGGTTATTATGGGAAGTTATTAACCTAGGTAATCAATCTGATGGATATTGGTTATATAAGAGACAAATAGGGTTCTGCCTCATCTGTGAAAAGCAGTCTCACGTAAGCCATCAAGAAAATCGAGTGAGACAGAAAGAGTCAGAAAGAGGTAGATTGGGTAAAGGTGCACGGGTGCAATCAGACTAGGAGTATTCCTTATGGATCAAGGTTAGTAAAATATCCCAATCATGTGAAAATCATAAATATCAAAGATCTTTTATGAAATTTTAATAGGTTTTACTCATTCTCCTACGATAGAAACCCTAGTATGTTTTTATACATTTTTTTTTACTCAAAAGATTCAACTTTTGCTGAAAGTTAACTTTTTAGATTTTTTTAGTCTACTCTTATTTTTTACGTAGATTATTTGTACAACCTTATTTGGTATTATATCTTTTGATTTTTTTTTCATTCATTTTTTTGCCTAGGTATAGGGCTTGATATAGTCACGGATGACTTTGCCATCCTTTTAGCTTTTAATAACAAAAACTTACTCTTAAAAGATGAATGTTACAAATAATGTAACCACTAATATAAAGATGTATGTCTTTCGCTCAAACTTTTCACTATACTTACTTTGTACTATTAAACCAACTCCATATTCCTTGCATTAAAGGGGAGGTAGTGGCTGTGAAAATTTTCTAAGAGGAATACGAGATTGGACTTGAAAACTAAAATAAATCATCTACATGAGCCTACTTTCTTAGTCAAAGGTGACAAACCTATCACCACTTATCAATATTTATGCAATAATTTAGGAAATTTATGAAAAGATATTGGATCTTAGTGTGTGGTTTCTTTAGGAATTTTTTTTTTTTTGAAATCTCATTTTCTTCTTTTTAAAGACAACACATATTTTTTATTCAAATTAAGTTTTTTATTATATCTTTTCAGTACTTTTATATATTTCCTTATTTGTAATTTTTTACTTTTTTTTTGTCATTTATAATAATGTGGGCTTATTTTGAATAATTTAATTCCATATATTTTTATAACATAACATTGTGCATGAACTTACTTTTTTAGTCAAAGGTGACAAACCTATCACTTATAAAGATTTATCCAATAATTTAGGAAATTTATGAAAAATATTAGATCTTAGTACGTGGTTTCTTTAGGAAAAGTTTTATTTTTTTTTATTTTTGAAATTTCATTTTTTTCTTTTAAAGACAACAGATATTTTGTATTCACATTAATAGTTTTATTATATCTTTTAAGTATTTTTATATGTTTCCTTATTTGTATTTTCTTACTTTTTTTGTCATTTGTAATAATTTGGGCTTGTTTTAAATAAATGTTTTAATTTCATATATTTTTATAAAATGACATCTATCCATTCCTTTGACCATATCTTTCTCTATAGATATTCTTTTTGGTTGTTTTTTAAATTTAGTTGGATTCCTTATTTTTAGGGTTTCAATTTCCATATATGGATAGTAAGATTTGGAATATAGAGCTATTTTTTTATGATTTTTTTAAGTTTGGATAGAAACATTTATTTGGAGTAAACTAATTTGGATACCTTATAATCCTCTCTCACATTAATTTACATTGTGATGCGTGTTACATAATAGAATACTTATAGATGAGAATATAAGAATAGATGGTGTTTTTGTTTTTGTATACAACAATTGTAGGACTAATGATGAGATTACATTATATTTATTTCTTAACTTGCAAAAAATTATGGTGCTAGTTGGAGGAAGCTTTCACCTATCACTTGAATATTAAATACTTTGATGTAATAATTAATATTAAATTATACTCATATAATTTGGATGATTTGGTGAATTAGGAATAATTTTAGATATTGTAATAAAAAAATGCCAATTTTTTAGGCTATACAAGATATAAAAACTAATATGAATATGTATAATATAACATCAAGAATATTAATTATTTTAGAGTTTTTAAGCATTTTACTTCTTATTCACTCTAATAAAACTCTTGAAATTATTCAGGTCAAATGGATTTCTTCCTTAATTTGATTTATTAAATATAATATGGATGAGACATCTCACGGTAATCTTAAGTTAGCTTCTTGCATTGAAATTTTTCATGGTAGTATGAGAGATTGGGGTTTCATTTTCTTTCTTAGTATCACTAGTACTTTTTATACTAAATTGATTATAAACATGATTATCATTGAATAAGTTTATGATAGAAGATGATTGAACATATGATTTAAATATAATTCTCATAGTTGTGGAGGTCTTTAAAAATGTGTTAATTATTTCTTAATGTTTATGTGAAAGATGCAATAATTACCTCCTTAAATGCTTATCCACCATAAAATTTAAAGTTTGTCATATCTTTTGTGAAATGTATCAATGTAATGATAAAACTAATTTTGTTTTAGAAAATAGGTAATATTTTACTTGGTTGCATTCTATCTCAAATTGTATATATTTTATGTTTTTTATAAATATGTTTAGATTAATATAATACATGTTTTCTTGAGTTTTTTTTCATGATTTTTAGCTTTGACCCCTCATAAATTTTTTCTTTTAATAAATTTTAACATGTGATAAATGACTGGGGAAATGTGATGATAGTATGAGGGTGTTAGTTGAGTGCACTAGATGAAAAAATCTTCTTGAGTTCTAGGTTACATATTTGGATCATCCACCAATGTGATATGAAATCATAAGTTGCACTCAAAATTATCTTCATCCATGATAATGTGATATGTTCACTTGCTCTCAATGCTATTAATTCATGAACGAAAGTGTGACTAATGATATACCATCTAAATCTAAAAAAAAAAATTTATTCCTTTCAAAGTCATAAATAAAAAACCTTACAATTATTGAAAAATCATCTCATTCATCACCAAGTGATTGTATAGAGTACACTTATCCTCAGCAGCAACTGATGACTCATATTTAATGTTAAGGTTGTCAAGTCAATAATGTGATATTTTATCAAAACATAATGTAAACATAATGTCATATATTCAAGGTTAATATATCTTACATTCATCTCCTATGTATCAATGATAATCCTTTATTTTGAGAATTGACTTCTTATTGACACAATACCTTATTGAGATTTGTAAATTTTTATCAAATTAATTTTAGAAGGGAAGTTGAATAGAATTTAAAAATATTTTAAAAAATTGTTGGGAAAATAGATTTGTTTAAGTGGATGATCTAACAAATAATTGTCCATGCTTTTAAACTTTTGATAAAATTAATTTTCACAAAAATTAAATGTAAGGGTTAAATAGAAAAGATAATTTGCAAATATAATAGAGAACTTTTATAATAATTTACTACTTAACCTAAGTTACCTCCATTTCTATTTAAAAAAACTCTTAAAAAGGTTTTATTATAATCAATTTATTACAATAAGTATTTTTCACTATCAGTTATGATCTAAAAGAATATATAATGTAATTTTTGAAAAATTTCTTAATCTCCTCTTAAAAATAAGAATACTAAAATTCTTTAATACTAAGTTATTTATTTATTTTCCTTTGTCATTTTTAAATTTATAAATATAGTTCATAATTCCTTAGTATCACTATTAGTCTTGGAACTTCAATAATAAGTTTGAAACTAATTTTGTTCATAAGATTCATGAATTCCACTTTATTCTTACCTTATTTTATGATTCTATTTTAATAGAATATTATTTAATAGATCTAAGTCATAAACCCACATTCCTTGTGTACAATTTATAATTTATAATTTATACCTTACGAACATTTTCACGTATTAAAAAATCACATTGCCCATATTTTATCAAATCTTTTTAAAATTTATTCATTTATGAAGATTCGCGCATAATATACTTACTACACCAACACACCAAATTTCGGTGTGAAAATTAATTCAATGTATGAAAAAAATATTATAAAAATATCAACTAAATATGTTACTTGTTTCATAAACTCTTAACTTATGATAAAGCTCAAAATATATTTTTGAAAGAGAGAAAATCTTGAATAACTTTTAAAATATATTTTTTTTTACAAAATATATATTATATAAAAACTATTCGATTTATAGAAAAATCCTTTATATATATATATCGAAAAATATAGTTAATTATTTATTATTTATGTTAATCAATTATATTATTTTCAAATAAAAATTAAAATAAATAAATAAATAAATAATTTTAAATGATAATTAATTATTCGTGTAAATAGTATTTAGAAAACTTTCAAATAATAGATTATTATTATATTAACATAATTCATTATTTATTTATGATAATTGATTATTTATGAGCTTATTTTTTTTTTAGACTTGTCAAAATAATTAATTAATTTTTTAATCAATTGAATAGTTCTTAATTTTTTTTAAATAAAAAACATAAATATTCATAAAATAAATAAACATTTCAAACTCATAGTTAATCTAATACGACATGGATAATCAAACACAAAAACAACACATTTTAATACATTTTACATATTAGGTACATATAATAATTCTGCAACATCTTTAAAATAAACAGTAATAACTTGATTGTTTTATTAAATTTTCTTAATCAAAATCATAATTTCACTTTAATTTCTTACTCATAGTCATTTCCAGTTAAGTTTTAAATGCCCTGATTAAGAAGTATGGCCATCAAATATTTGGTTTTTCTCCATTTTAATTATATGCAATATTTTTCTTAAAATAGGCAATTTAATTAGATTTTACTGATGATTTTATTTATCAATTAAGCATCTACATCAAGTGCCACTGCTACGAACTGAACAATATTAATAATAAATTAAAGTTATAATATCTTAATTTAGGAATATTAATTATTTAGGTTTAAGGTCGTGATGGGTTGGACTCTCATTTGGTGGCCCAATAAGAGAACCTTGGTATCATTTAGTGGTTACAAAATTGTTGTCTCATTAGAAGGATTTGTTTGATACAACATTACAAGGAAAACCTTAGAAGCAGATCGACAAAAAACAAAATGTTTTCCCCATTCTATCATTCATGAATAATTTTTGATAAACATGAATTTCATCTACTCTCCATGTACATATTTTCTATTTGTCATGTTATAACTTTACATCATTATGTTTAAAGCTCATAGTGAAAAATGGAAAGGAAACCAAGAAAAGGGGTGTAGAACACTCATTTCAATGTCATTAAAAATGTTACAGGACCGACATGGTCCAGCTAAATTCACCATTTAACAAAACCGACAAAGGACTAGTTATGACATGTTAAAGGTCTCATCGAGATGTTCTCATACAATTGTTAATGGTATTAGCAAGTCTAATGAATAAATTAGATATTAATAAGTCTAATGAATAAATTAATTAATTAATCAATTATTAGATATCAATAAAGGTTAAAAAAAAATTAATACGAGACTGATGAAAAATAATATAAATAGATATTTAATGTTAAATATATGAAGGTGAAATATTCTCGATTGAATTACAGTAACTCATTTTTATTAAGAACGTATTAATAAGTACATATTTTATTGAAAGCTTCAAAGAAAAAAGTTATCAAAAAGAGGAAGTGAAATTTGAAAATTACTTTAAAATATTCCACTCCCATAAAACAAAAAATTATAACAGAAAACTTTAAAGAAGATACATGATATTCTTTAAATTATTTTTTATCCAAATTTGTCAAAATAATAAAAGAAAGACAAATAGAAAAATACAAGTATTGATAAAAACATATAAGATTGAATAGTTAAAGAAAAGAAACTAATGGTAACTAGTTTTAGGTTCATTTTTAAGACAACAATTTTACATCTCTACCCCCAATGCCTTTAGAGGTAAAAAAAGAGAGAAGAAGAGTTGATTCTACCCCCTCTTTATTAGCAATTGCCTGCAAAAGACAATGACACATTTGATGTACATAGAATAAGTAGGAATCATTATTGATTAATTTTCAGTAAGAAAAATAGAAAAATAGAAAATAGGAAAAGAGGTATTAACTAAAGAAGATGTTACAATTATTTTTTATTAATAAATTAAGGAAAGATACACCACTTTAAATAAAAAATTTAAAGATAGATTTTTTTTTTTTTTTTATGTAAGAACATAGAAAAAATTTCAATCAAAGAATAAAATGTTTCAATTTCTAAAATTTAATTAAGATTATGAAAGATATTAAAGAGCTATTGTCTTATCAACCTAAAATTATTAAATTCATTTATCAATTAAACTATCCAATAAATCATCTATTTAAATAGAAACTAATATTCAATAGTTTCTAATTATAAAAAAATTTACAAAATCCAATAAAGATTTAATAAAAAAAAGTGACAAAATTTTATTTTAATATTGAACTTCTTTCTTGACCTTATTATATTTTTATCAACATTGCCATAAAATAATTAGGGATTATGTTATTAGATTGACTATCTGTTTATTTATATAATTAAGTTTAAATTCAATCTTAAAATTATTTATAACAAACTTTTTAAAAATATTAAAATCTATTATAATAAAATTTATTAAATCTATCATACCACGTTAATAAATAATTTAAATTTTCATATTCAAATTGTGTAATTTTTAATATAAGGAAGTATATTCAAAATATAACATCAATTAAATATAATTAAATTATAGTAATAAATAGATATAACATAAATAACAATCAATTTTATAATATTAAGTTACATTAAAATAAAATAATATTAAAAACTTATTCTAATAAAGTAGGCTAAATTTAGTGTATTATTAATTATTAAATTATTTCAAACTACTTATAAATATCTACCATTAAAATATAATATATAAATAAATATAATTAATTTTATACCTAAATTGACTTTCAATGATAAAGTATATAAAAAAGTAATAACTATACTCATTTCCATCTTATAAAAAGTAATAACTATACTCATTTCCACCCAAACGCTAAGATGGGTAGCTAGTTAATTTCCCTTAATTGTCTTTTTATCCTTCCTACCATATCAGTAGGATGAATTTTCTAATTTGTTTATTTTACAAGGGAGACGACCTCGACACATGACAAAAGTAGTAGCAACATGGGATTATCGTTGGAGTTCATCTATGAAGTCTGGCATTAGCTTAAGCAAAAAGAAAAAAAAAAAAAAATCTTATTCTCTCTAGCCCCTAGACCAGGGTTTCGAGAAAAAAACCACTTTCACCATCTTCTCTATTCAGCAGGGTGAAAACACTGATCAGTATGAATCGGCTGAAAAAGAAAAAAGGAACGATTTGAAACTGATAAGTTATATGTCTTGGTTCTATTTTCTGGACAAGAATTGGAATTTGAAGCAATAACTTCCCAACTCTGAATATATTTTCTGCAAGTCATCAGACAGGGTAAAATCCTAGGCTTCCTTTGGATGGCACAATGTACAAAAGGATATGAATAGGACTGCAGGCACGATATGTTATGATTATTTAAGTAATCCAATATTATCCTGATGTTGAAGACTAGATTAGCAGTTCAGAAAACGAAACTAATAGATAATGCACGGACTTTTACTATGGGATTATCTTCCAAATGATGCACATATATATTTTGCTTGTTTTTAGTACAACAACCGTATGAACAATAGAACTGAAGAATGGTCATCCAGTAAATTAGATCGGATACAATAACTTGTCAAAATATCCTAATCCTAACTTATCGATGTTACAGCTTGAAGATCGGTCTAAAATCTGTTCACACTCTTACCCATGAATTGGTAATCTTCTTAAATGTTTCACCATCTGCGGCGCTTTTTTCCATAAAAATACGCAAAAGCAGCTATTGATGCAGCAATAATAACCCCAGCTGTAGCATGCCAAGCATATAATGGTTTCTCCAAAAGTAGGTCCGGGGCCCTAACCTCAACAACTGGGGGTGACACCGCTGGTTTCTGGCTAACTGTAACAGCAAACCTCAAACCCTGTCTCTCCAGTTCAGTCAAGTCTTCAATTGCTGGCCTTAACCTAGTGACCTTGGCTATAGCTTCATACTCTTCTTTAGTTCCACCTTCAAGGAAAGCCCCAACAAGGTGACCCTTGGTTACCCAGTAAGCTCCAAATGCACTGCCTGACATATCTCCGTAATATACAACTTCCCCAACATTATCCCCATAAAATTGCCAAGACAATGTGAAGACTCTGGAGTAGAAAAAAGGAATGTAGTCAAATTCTCCTGTTTTGTCTGGTTCCATTATGGCAGCAACAGCATGTTTTGCAGACTTCCGAGCAGAATCAACATGCTCAAGTCTTCGAGTTTCCCCAAATGCTTTGACTGGAAATGCTGCAACATCTCCAATGGCATATACTGAGCTGTTGCTTGACTGAAACATCCCATTTACTTTGATTCCACCTTTCTCCAAAGTGAGCTGGCCTTCAAACAGACCGGTGTTTGGACGTATTCCAATTCCCACCACAACCATGTCCACAGATAGCGTGCTTCCATCTCTAAGATTAACAGCTGTAACCTGTCAAAAGATCCATTCAATTTCAGGTAATAGCAGGTAATATTAAAACGTAGTCAAATTGGTGTTATTCCTTCTAATCATTTTCTTCAAGTATATGGATATGATTGGTTGTCATGAACCCTATCAACCAGGAAATTTTCACTTTGAACTAATAGACATGAAGCCACTATCTACTGGCTTGGAGGTTACAAAATCTTTTCAGGAGAACACCAACTTTCTCAGTTTGACTTGGAAAAGATTAGACGCAATCAACCTCCCACGTTTATTTTCCTTTATAGTAGTATAGAAAGCTTTTTTCTCCAACAACAACAAAGGCCAAAATTTTGGAGCTGTCATTTAGATCAAAGTGATTTTAATGGTTTTTCTAAGTTTTCCTTGGCCTTCATCCTATTTTTTTTTTCATATAACCACACCATCTCAAGTGAGAAAGTTTAAAAATAAAGTTTAAGTACCTTCTCATTGGAGTCAAAATCAAATGATGACAGCACAGTTCCCTTAACGAAGTTTACTCCTCTTGATTTATAATATTCTTCATAGTAGTTTGCTATTTTTGTGGTAAATAAACGAGCCACTGCAAAATAAACAAAACATTGAGAATATCTATCAGTTTTTTCATTCATTAGACCCACGGATGAAATTTGTTCAGAATAACTAACACAAATAACATACCCATACATTATGCTTAAATTTTGAGTTGACAGAAGTTTAAAAAAAAAAATACTTACTGCAATGTTCCTCAGGGAAGACCATTGTTACATTTATTTTATTGATCACTAGAGATGCTGCACACTCCATGCCTATGTATCCACCACCAATGACAACAGCATTCCCTCCTGGACAAGATTGCATAACATTGACAAGCCTATTTGCATCTGCTAAATCTCTTAAATAACAGACATTATCTGCATCTGATCCATTCACCCCAAATTCTTCCAGCTTCAAAGCCTACACTTGACATTGCATGTGTGCTTAATATACTGTAAAGAAAAAGGTCCACTATCTAGGTATGTTGGTGAGTTTATCCACAAATTATTCCAGCACTAGTATTTATTATGTTTATGAAGAAGATAAGTTGTTCATTAGGTTAAATACGATGCTCCTAGGAAGTAAAAGTTTTCACATTACTTTTACAGGAAGTGATATTGGGTTACAAAGTTTGATGTCAATAAAAAAGAAAAATACTAGAAGTACGTAACAAATAGCTACAGCTGCTTTCATTTGTTTTGTTTTTTTTCAAAACCATGGCAGGCATGCTCTTTGAGAAGAAAAACTGATTATTTTAAGTAGGCAAATTCTGACTGAGAGATTGTTTTAATACCCGTGCACCAGTAGCAACAATAAGAAACTTGTAACTTATGGTCTCTCCAGTTGTTGTTAAAAGTGTCTTGCGTTTCACGTCAGCAGATTTAACTCCGGTTCCAAGAACTATTTCAATCCCTGAAAATAAAATAATATTCAGGATAGGAAACTCTTTAAATAACATCATGGAATCATTAAATCAAGATGAATAATAACTACTTTTCAGCAACCGGCATCATTAATGAAGTAAAAATTTGGAAATATAAAACAGGAAGTTATTTTCTAGAAGCATACATGAATACTAATTACCAATTCCAATGAAAAAGTCATCAAGCAATGCATTGAAGTTGGTTGTTTCTTACTTTCACCTTAGGGAACAACAAATATGAATGACTTATCCTATATTGGTGTGCTGCAGCTTGAGATAATCACCACTTGTAAAAAAGAAAACAAAATAATAACTAATAATATATTGTCGCACTGTTCAGAGATGAAGTTTAGCTTCCCAATAAATGCCCAGAAATATATTGCCTTGTCACAACACTAATTGTTCCTTGACTCAAACCCGACTGAATGCAAGTGGAAATGATCAAACAATGTAATAAATCAAGAAGATCAGAGCTGACATTCCATGCCTATATATATATATATTAACTTCCACCATTAACTAATTTTATTTAGCATTCTTTGCTTTTCAATATAAAACAATTCACCCCAAACTAAGTAATATTTTGTCTTCAAAGAATTTTCACTCAGAAATGTTGATTCAGTTGGATTGCTGGATCTAGATGGAATCAACTACTGAACTAGACCATTGCAGTATGAAACCAATACATGCAGCACAAAATAAATAACAAGCAAAGAAATCATTGACTGCATTTCATCTGAAAGGGGGGAAGATTAGTAGCATCAATAATGAACATAAAAATTAATACATCAAGATGTAAAAACAATATAATTACCATGTTCTCTATACCATTTGGGAGTTAGCCTCTCCTCATTTGCACCAACACAGGTATGGAAGGATGGAAGCCGTGCAGCAGCTGTATGTTGCAAATTTATTTCAGCATCAACTCATTCCAAAATCTTTGTGGATAAAGCTAAAATATGGAAGAAATAAAGGTACCACAGAAATAAGTAGATTCATCTATCAATAATATTTTGAACTATAAGGAAATGAAATCCATGCAAGTACCATCCTATGTTCCCCGTCCAATCCGTTAAGGACTGAGAATTTGAAATGGAAAAGGTTTATATATTATTTACTATAGACAGAATATTACAAGGAAAAGTATTCCCTTGTAATCCCAGAGCCAGGCTTCACCAGCGAATGCAAAGCAATTCTATGAATCTTATATAAGAAAGTAACAGAATGCCAAAATCTCCCTCACATACTCCAACTTCTTCCTTCCCTTTTAAGGATCCTTACACAGGACAGATCCCTTCCCCCTATCTGACTAACAGACAATTTTCAACCCCTAATTTTGATCAGTTCCCTTACTAACTTTCTAATATGTACTTGCAGAATCTTAGGCTGATGTGCTGCTGCTTTATTGGCCATTAAACTCCTGAACCCTACCACAATCCTTCAAATTTGTAACCAGTCAAGTTCACTTATCCATACGTATAAATATCAGATTGTTTTGAAAAATAAATAGACGATACTCCGCACAAGGAGCCAAAACTAAATAATACAGTTTCTGTTCTACAAAAGTAAACAGAAATTATCACTACAATAAACTTTGATATTAGTCTCTGCATTAACAGACAAAGTTAGCAGCCCCCCAATTAAGTCAGATATCTGGGCTACGGCATTCAAATTTTAAAACAATCATGGAGATATCAATTAACAGGAAGTTAAGACTTTTACAAATATAAAGGTTTTAGCCATATGATAATCAGAAAGGGATTTTCAATTTAGACAAAAGTCCTGATTAAAGCATTAGACTGAATGTTGCAAAGGAAAGGATTAACTGACACAAAGAAGAGTTAAAATGGATTCAAGAGAGCAAGTTTTATTTCTGTCAATTAGTATTGCACAAGATACTTCTGATAGAAACTCAACTTCAAATATCCAGTAGATAAGGTGTCATGAGGAGAGTCTATACCTTCTGGAAGCAAAAATCCTTTGCTCAATGCAGGCCTTTCATAAGGAGCAACCTGAGACAAACATTTGAGAATATTTACATACTTGTGACCACATAAAGAAGAAAAAGAAATATTCTGGCTTTGACCAAAACATTTATTCCGTGAAAGAAATGGACAAGGTCATCAATTGATAAGAAAAACAATCCCACTTCAATGAAATCAATCACAGAAGCACTCAAAATCAACATTGGAAAAATAAAAATTAGAGACTCCAAATAACTTTAAGGTAAGAGGTGACGACAAAACTCAATTGCGCAGAGCAAGTTTACATAGACAAACCCAATAAAGCATAAGATATTTGATTAAAAAAAAAAACAAGGATATAATTATTCATACTGGTTCGTCGGAAATAATACAGAGTTCACCATGAGAGACCCCTTTTTTGACGAATTCAAGAGCAGCATAGCCAGCAGCCACGCCTCCCCCAAGAATCACATACACAAAGGCTCTCCCCATTTCCCAACTTCACATCCACACAACGCAACGCTACGCAACAAAACGCCTTCTGTTATATTTATCTTCAATCCAATTTAAAAATTGAGGGTGCTCAATTTTTTTGGGAGCGCTTTCTTTCAAGACACTCCCACAAAATCTGAAGATCACGAACGGGACCCACAACCACGACGGAGATAGCTACTGCATTTACCCTAATACCCCCAAATCATACCCTCTGCAAACACAACGCCATTGTTTCCACACATTTTAAGAAAATTATCCATCCATTCCATTTCTTTAATCAAATTTACGACAATTTTTTTAAGATACAAGGAGGTTTTGAAGTTATGATTATATATTTCTCATACAGCAATTTATGATAACGTTATGATTGGAAATTTAAATACGTTTGAAAACACAATCGAATTGATTAGTTGTTAATATTTCTCGAAATATTTTCTAAATTTTAAATTAATTGAAATGAAAAATAAAAAGAAAAAAGATAAGGGTTACAAAAAGCTTCCTTATTTATGTAGAAAATATAAGTTGCTTATCTCTTTATCATGGACTGATAAAGAAATGTAACTTATTTTAGAATAAAATATTTTTTATATTCTTTTAATAAAAGCAAAAATATAAATTTTCATTTTTATATTATGAAGATGAGAAAAAAAAAGAAAAAAAATGGTGAAACAAACGTCACGTAAACCAATATCATTTTTAAAAAATTTCCCAACCTTATGAATACGTCAGTAGATATGAAGCATCGGAGCCGTTCATCTTGTCTTTGCATTATCATTTAGTTATCCACCTTATCTAGGTTGTTTTTTTTTTGTTACATAAACTTGCTCTTTGATAATGTTTTCAAGAACCATTCAACATATTATTTTAAGTTTTAACGATAAAATAATTATCAAACTAGTATTAATAAAATTATTTTAATAATTAAAAATACAAAATATTGTAATTTTGTGAAGTTAAAAATAAAAATAAAATATAATTTTATAAGTTCTTAACATTTTATATATAAAAATTTAAATAAAATTTCTGTATTATATTCAAATTGAAATTTCAATAATATATATATATATATATATCAATATTTATTAACAAGAACAATTTTATATATAGAATAAAAAATAAAATAGTTAATACTATTTTTTATTTTATCAAGAAAAAATTTATAATTAAAATTTTTTTCTTGAATTGTTTTTCACTAATTTGACTGGTTTGATCGATTTGACACCAATTTTACTCGTTTAATATCCGTCGATATATAATTTGACTGGTCGTTCAATCCGATTTTGAACATCATGGATTTTATTTCTGCTCTATTAAAGACTAAATTAAAACTTAGTTTTGTAATCATGTGATGATTTTTAATATCACTTTCAATTTTTTTTTGTTTTTTAATCGAGATTTTGTATTTATATTTATTTTAGATTTAGATTTTACGTTTGATATTAAAAAAATTAATTACACTAATTAGTTCATGATATAGTACTGTGATAAAAAAAAAGCCATGTTTATTAATTCTCCAAACTAATAATCTCAGATGCAGTTTGAGATCAATATTTTTAATCACTATCTTCAACTAATATTTTAGCTTTCAAATTTTATTAGAGTAGATTTGACCATGCAACAATAGTACTGAAAACATAAGTCTAAATTAACAACACTCTAAACTTAAGTCTAAATTAATATTTTTAAAATAATTTAATAAATAAATCTAAATAAAAATATATAATTCAATAAAATTACGTTCTAATTTAATGTTTTCTTCATCAATATTTTTACTTTAAGTATTTAGTTCTTGAAATAAATAAATACAAATAAAACCCATGAACACACTAAGTATGTAATGGAGATCGAGAAAGAATTAGAGACGGAAATAAATTATATACTTAATTTTGTGAATGATTCTTGTACACTACTAATAAAGATGTTAGAGAAGCTATCTTATAGAAAAGAATTTTCACAAACTGTCTTTTAAAGAAAAAAGTCTTAAACAACAAAGGGGCAAATGAGAATTTTAATAATGAAGAGGGGAAGAAATTATTATTGAAACTAATTCTTGATGATAATGTGTTTAAGGAGTTATGTAAACCCTAAAAAGATGTCTTAGTTATCAAATTATTGGAGAAGAGCATTGATATATTCTTATGAAGTAAAAATTTAATTATAATTAGAATTCATAAAGAGACTATGATATTATGGATTTGGATAAAGATTTTATATAATCAAGTTAAGAAGATAGAGAAAGAACTCTAATATGGGACCATGGATGATATATGACTACCATCTTGTGATCATGAAGCCCAAAATTTGCCTTACCTTATGCTAAAGGTATACGAAATTATGTGGATTTGATTTTCAAATCTTAATCCTTTTTTATTATGATGAAAGCTTCCAACTTTGGGATAACAATGACAGTGAGAAGGGCAATCAAAGTGGACACGAATATGAACACGTAACCAGGGTTGTTTCGCCTATATATGTGTTGAAATTGATTAATCTCAATGAGTTGTTTGAAAAATGTGGCTAAATGAGACTGGTATAAATCCAATCCAAAGGTTTGCATATTATTTATTCTAGATGTGGTTGCTTTGGTCATATGACCCTAATTGTAATTAAGATTCTTTATTGAATGGTTCTTTTGATAAGCCTTAATTAATGTAAGAACTTCAAAAATTAAATAATGAAGATTTTAATCCTATAGAGACTAATAATGTTAATGAAGTTAAAGAAATGTATAAGAAGGAACGTATGTACGAGGTTAAAAACAAAGTAGGAGAAAATTTTAAGCCCGATCAACATATTGAAGAGCTTGAGAAAAAACTTGTATGGATATTGCATAGTTGTTTCAAGGACTAAACATGGAAAGAATATGCACAATAAGAAAGATAAAGGAATTGGAGATTTTATCAAAGTGACCTATTTTATAAATTTGGAGAAGAAGTTAGGTAAGAGAAAAAATAAAAGTATTTAAAAAAAAAAAGGAGTTTATTACAATAGATACCTCTTGAATGTATTTGGTTTATACTAATTAATAAAAATTCTATGAATAAACAAATAAAATAGAGTAGTGATATAGTGACACCTTTTTAGAAAAGAAAATATCTTTTTTATTAAGACACATTCAAGAGGAATGAATGTGAATGTGAATGATTTATAACAAGAGAATGATTATTATAATGGTTTTATAACAGATATGTCTCATGTTATGAAGAACAAAGTGATTCAAAATCAATGATGTTAAGGTTTCAATTTTTAATTTATATATTTTTTCCTTATCTATTGGATGTTAGTATTATAAGGGTCGGGCTAGTTTTAGTAGCAGGACTAATTTTTTTTGGAAAGGTAGAAGAATATAAATAGGTAAATCTTCTTTTTCTTCTTTAAAATTCTGAAATCTCTTTCAACACTCTCTTTAGATCTCTTTCAAATTCTCTCCAAGATTTTTCACTTATCTCGTATATTTGAAGATCCGAGAGTATTAGGAGGAAACTCATGAAGAGTAGAGTAAGTTCTAAGTTTTCTTAATTTTTAGAACACTTTGTTCAAATGTTTAGGGATCTAAATTTTCTATTTAATTTGAAAATATATTGGTTTAGATCCATAATGTTGTAGATAGTGTTGTATTCAGGAATTTTTCGAGCAAGATAGAATATCTTTAACTCAACTCAATTTTGAGAAAAATTGTGAATTTAGAGGTAAGGGAGGCTAATAGGATTTTTTTATGCATACTAGGTATTTGATAAAATTATCTTTATGTGTGAAAGATTAATTTTGTGTGAAATATATTATTGAGTATGATGAATATGTTGTGATATTTTAATAATATTGCATTGAATGTGTGGATTATATGAAAATTCGTATGTTAGAAGAGTTTTGGTTGCTAGAAGTGGAATTTTGGCTGAATCTAATTTGGTATGTAGGGGACTATCGCTAGAGCGACTAATTTTTGCTTGAGCAACCGTCTTTGGATATGCTTTTGACATGATTTTTGCTTGAGTGATGAGAACCTTGCTTAAGTAAAAAAACACAGGTTGCTTTTAGGTGCAATTGCGCTTGAGTGACAAGCCTTCACTTGAACAATGAACTCTTTCGCTTGAGTGAGATCTTCCTACTGGAGCGAGAAAACCGGATCAAGAATATTGATTTTGGGAAGCATTTCACTTGAGTGATAGGTGATTACTTGAGCGAAAAGCCTCTCATTTGTGCGAGACTTTGTAGCTTGAGCGAAAATGTATTATTTCTAGAAAATCATTTTATGTTCTAAATTAAATTTGAAAGAGTATATAAATGTGAAATTTGTGAAAAATGATACGAGACTTGTTGTATGATAATTGTTGAGATTATATGACTATGAATGAAATTGAATATACTTATATATACAAAGAATATTAGTACACCAACAATATTATCTAATACACAAGATGCTCTAACCAAACAAATACCTACTAACTAGATGTTACAAGCTCTATTAACTTATTTGAGCTATCCAACACTATACACCGATATTATTGTAGAAACTAGTTTAATACACATAGAATTTCTATAAACTTCAACTTGAATTGCGAATGGGTTCTTTTGAAATTACTACCAATAATCTACATTCAGAAAGTCCAAGCAATGAATGAACTTGCTCTTGGGAATTGGCTTCGTGAAAGCAATTGTAGGGTTCTCCTTGGTGTTGATCTTCCTTCTACCATGCTTCACATGATCTTTGGCTAAGAAAATTACACTCATTCTATCAAAAAAGATGATTGTATTCCCTTGAGCATATTCTGGATCACTCATCAGACCCTTCAACCAAATACCCTCCTTCATAGGTTCTACCAATACCATATACTCCACCTCCGTGGTAGATAACACTAGTGTAGATTGGAGAGTTTCCTTCCAACTTACCAATGAATCAGTTGTAAAAGAATACCAATAATGGGTCGTTTAACATCTAAGTTTGTTGCAAAGTCTGAGTCAAAGAACCCTACTATAGCACATTGAGAATGCCCTCTAAAGATAATTCAAATGTCTTTAATTCCCTTTAGGTATCCTAGGATCCTTTTCACTTCTTTCTAGTGCTTCCTTTCAAGATTTCTCATATACTTGCTTACCAAACTAATTGCCTATGCCATGTTTAGTCTAGTGCACATCATCACATATATCAGACTACCCACTACACTAGCATATGGAATGTGAGTCATATACTCTTTTTCCTTCTCATTTTGAGTAGTATTGAACTCTAAAGGACATATAGACACTTTCAAAGGTGTACTCACAACTTTAACACTTTTCATCCCAAAATGTCTCAATACCTTTTGGATGTACTTCCTTTGAAAAAAAAAAAAAAAGCTTGATCCCTTAAAATCTCCATCCCCATAATTATCTCATCTGCACCCATATCCTTCCTCTCGAACTCACTACCAAGTAGTGACTTCAATTGTCTAATCTCAACTATATTTTGAGACATAATTTCTATATACAGTAATAGGTAGACGAACTCTTCGCTCTCCACCTTCTTATGATAGATATAGAGATCATAAGAACTTTGGTTATACCCTTAGAAATCATGAATTGATCAAATCTCTTATACCACTAACTAGGAGATTGTTTCATCTCATACAACGATCTCTTCAACTTGCACACCCAATCCTCCTTATCATCTATCTTAAAACCTTCAGGTTGGTACATTATAATTTCTTCTCCAAGCGACAATAGAGAAGGCCTTCTTCACATCCAATTGTTCAAACTCTGTCTTCACTTACCACCAAATCAAATAAGACCCTAATGGACATGTGCTTGAGCACTGATAAGAATATATCATCTTAGTCAACACACTTTTGCTAATTATAGTCTTTAGCCACCAAACGAGCTTTGAACTAATAGATCCTAATGCAAATGCTTCTTCAAATGCTCTACTATTAAATAATGCCTTCAACATAGACACACTACCACTAGTTTTAACATCATTTGTCTCTAATGAGGTAGAAATGTTTATTACTTCAAAACCTCTATAAGCTCTAAAATTCTTCTTCTTGAAGATCCATTTGCACCCAATAATATTCCTACCACAAGATTGTCTTACTAGCTCCCAAGTCTCATTACACTATAGAGACTCTATCTCTTCATGCATGATTAGAATCCACTAGTCACCCTTAGCACAAGTAATTACCTAAAAAATATCCTTATTTAGATAACTCCACCTCCACCACTATAACCAACACAAAGAAAAATGCACCATGAAACCCATACTTCTCAAGTAGTACCCTTATTTTTCAAATGCTCAAATGCAATGTCAATAGGCACCCTAAGTTTATAAAAAAAAATCTTGAGAGAATTCAACTTGTTCACTTGCTCCCTCTAAATTACCAGCCATGCTTCTTCTAATTAGTAGAGCCTTCATCAAAGACTACATCTTTGCTAACTATCACCTTTCTGACGGTGACCAAATCTTGAAGCCTTTCACTCCACATCCATAGTCCATGAACACCCCTTTCTTGAACCTTGATTCCAATTTTTCATTGTTTATTTAATAGTAAGCAATATACCTAAAGGCCTTCAACGTTGAGTATTCCATCAACTCCCTACGAACATCCTTAATGGTAAAAAAAGGTTATATTAAATAAAAACTATTCAAATTAATAAAAAAATGTGTATTTATTTGCATTAATATTTAAAAAGTATTAAAGTTATGGTAGTTATAATTTCTTGGAAAAATAGAACTCACATTACTACCATAATATTACCTCCCTCACAATTTTCTTCTTTAACCTATCTTGTCTTGTAAAATGTTGGCAAGAATCTAACCAATAGTAAGGACTTAATTGAATATTTAGATAAAAAATTGTTGTATCATTATTTTTGGTATCATAGTTTTATTATTATTATTATTTTAAGAAAACTTGGTATATTTGTTTGAAGTAATCATTTCATATATTAGTTAAAAGAAAAATTTATAGTTGATTTTGATATAATGAATTTCAATATTTATGAGAAAGTAAGTAGATGTAAATTAAATAAGAAAAATATTAAAATAAGTATATTTTATCCTTTTATGAACATTGAACATATATTATAAAAAAAATTAGTATTATTTATGGATATTTATCTACGGATTTTAAGTAATAGGTAATTTATATTTATGTACATATATGTGCGTATGTAATATACTTATTTGTATATAAATTATATGTTGTATGTAATGCATTCATGTTCGTATGTAAAAATAAGTACATATTTTAGTCCGTAGGTAATTTAATGAGTTGGTAGGTAATTTTGAAAACAAAAATCAAAAGAGAAGTTAAAAAAATATCTAAAACCCTAGACAATGTTGTCTAACCTCCGCTATTGTTATTTAGCGTTCCCTCTTCCTTCTTTCTCACTCTTCGCTGTTGACACTCTCTAACCTCCGCCGATGTTATTGTCTTTCACAAACTGACGAAACCCTAGATGAAGCCCAAAAAAAACCTGTCTAAAATAACTCTTTGAAGTTTTCCACCATTGGCACCACCCCATTCATCTCATCGAAAACTCAAAAGGTTTGAAACATTATTTTCATCTCTCTTCTCTTCTCCACTGACTCATTTTCTCAACTGTGACCCACTCATCTTATTTGTTCAATTTTCACTTTGTTAGGGAATTGCTCAAAAGAGCTTGCACATCCCATTCCTTGTTTGTTGTTTCTGGTTGAAGGAATAAATTTTGATTTAATGATCCATTTGAATGTGTATAAGTTTCTAACTTTTATATTTCATTGGTGTTTTTAACTTCAAAATTCTTTGATACAATATCTTATTTGAACTTATTATTTTTACTATAGTTGTAACCATCATTACATATAAGGAATGGAGTTGTTGTTCTTATTATCTCAGGGTTGATACACAATTGGATCTATGTATACTGTTAAGTTCTTAAGCCAACTTAAGGTTTACAAGATAGCTGAAAAAACAAAAGGTGTTTCCTTTGCACTTTATTGCTGCCTAAAGACCCTAACATCTCATATTAAAGTTTTTATTATCATTGGGGATAACATCTTGCTGAAAAACGTGTTTTGTATCAACATATATTGCAAACCTATGATACAAGGTGTACCACATACTAAATATAAACCATTAAAGTATTGTGACAGTAGACAAGCAAGAAAAGACACTAAGGAACATAAATTAGGAGATAATAACAAGACTGAATTGTAAAAAATATTCTGTTGTAATTGAAATTTAAAATCGAAATAATTGTTGAAGAAATACACTCTATAGAAGTATAACAAGAATTTGGAATCCGTATCTAATTTACCTATAGAATATTAGTCGTATGTAAATTATTTACGGATATTATTACCTAGGAATTTAAATAAGTAGGTAAATTTTCTACTGACAATAATCAGTAGATAACTTATATACGAATTATTATCCGTAGTTAATTTTACATATGAATTATTATCCATAAATAATATTATCGGATAAAAATTGGTAGATAAATTATTTACGAATTTTTAATCATAAAAAATCTGTTGATAAAATTAAATTATATACAAATTTTTTACCATACTTACAAATTCATGTCGTAGATAATATTTTTTTTAGGATAATGGCTATCCATATAACTTAAGAAGATGACTAAGATGTAGAATTTAATTCAAAGATAATTGTGTATATTTAGTTCTAGTTCATCCCTTAATAATCTAGAATATATATATATATATATATATTATTAATATCTAGAGTATATAATATATATATATATATATATTATTAATATTTGACTATACATTATTTCAAATATAATCGTCTTTACTCAACTAATTAGAATGTTGATATGTTTGGTGGTACAAGGTGTTTATTTAATGAAAAAAAAATTGAAGATTAAGGTATGAAGACTACCACCAAACCTAGTTACATTAACCCCTCATCAAAAGACCAACACAAATAAGTGATAATTTAAAATAGATAGGATCCATAAAATTTTATAATTTTTAATAGATTTTATTCTATGATAAAAATTGTTCTTATAATAAAAATTTATTAACAACTTATTTCAGAACTAAGAAAAAATATAGATGAAAATTAACATTTATATCTTGACCGGTTAAGCAAGCAACATAAATAATTAGTCATTATATAATTTAAATAGAATAATCAATATTTTAAAAATATTGTACTTAACTAGGATAAGAAAAGATATTCGGAAAAAAGAAAACCTACTATTTTAATTATGTTATTAATATGTAATATATAATATTATATCATAATTTTAATAATTAAACTAATATAATATTGAGACACCCCAATTTATATAGTGTATATTAATATTTATAATTTATCTCTATTTGTTTTTATATTATCATGTCATCGATTATATTTTTCTTTTCCCTTTTGTTTTTCTCATAGGACTCAAATAAGTTTCTTAAGTATTGGATTTTTTATTTATCCAATTAGTAAAATCTCTATTTTAGTTATTACAAGTAGTCCTTGTGGATGATCATTAAATTCATATCTAACTTTTATTTAGTTATTTGTAAAGGTAGATCAGACAAGCAGTGGACTGAGTGGTGGTTAATTAAAAGTTTTAGATATTGCATACATATTTTTGGGATATAATTTTTAAAGAAATTTTTAATAAAGATTCCACTGGGGAATGACTTGGATAACCATGCAAATGCTCCTCATATAAGGTTTTCTCTTTGTTCCATTAGATTTTAGTATTTTTTTTTATCAATAAAGATAAGTATATTAATAAAATTAATATTAAAAATATAAAAGATAATTATAAATACATAATACAAAAATATATAAAAATTACTAAAAATTAAATAATTAACAAAATAATTATCCTTCTTAACATTATTTAATAACTTAATCTATCTTACTCTTTTATTATACATCATTGAACAAAAAATTTAAAATTATTATTTACTCTATTAATAATTCATAATCAAATTTTAACTTAAATTAAATAAAATATCTCTTCTACGTTTACTTTTTCATTTCAAAATAGTATTCAATTTTAACTTAAAAGATTTATAATATTTCAATCCAAAAGTATATTACTATTAAGTTTACTTGAATTAGATTTTAGCATGTTAAATCCTTTACTAAATAGTAATGAGATTCAGATTAATGTAAACTTAAAGAATAAGTATAATAATAAGCAGTAAACAAAGGAAAAAAATACTCATAAATGACAACTTGACAATTTGAAAATGCATTTTATCACTCATTACACCAATCTAAGTTGTGTAAATCTAATCACGTTGTGTATATACTCATTTAAGTAAAGGCAATAGTATTGATAACCCATAAGCTTCTAAAAATTCACAACAAGTCAAATTTATGATAAACCAATGCACAAGTTTTCAATTAAAGAGGGTGTATAAGAATCTCACCAATACTAAGCTTCCTTTGTTCATGCATTGATTTTAGGCCTCAATAGTTGCTTGATACGTTTGTATTGTTACAAAATGTTTCAAATGGGAAAAAGTGAACATATCATATACATATGCATAAAATATTTATAAAAATGAACATTACTAAATTATAATAAGTGCTTATTCTCAACATAATCCCTATATCATTTCTTCCTCCGGCCAACTAAAACAACACGAATATAAGTAGAAACAATCAACTATGGTCAGAAATATTTGAAGAGTGTGAATATTTTAAATATAATTACCAAATATCACTTTCATTTGAATGTGTCTCACAATAGTGTTAATGATGAATATATTTTATTATCTTTTATAAACTAGCTATTAAGAATATTTTAATTATATATTCTGAAAAATCTATCGTATTAATGTAAAAGATATGTTCTGTCACCTATTTAAGAAAGAGAGGCTAAAGAATAAAATAACAAATTTTTCTAAAAAATCATGTTTTATTATAATATGCTTGTTTTTGTCTTCATATTTTAACATGGTATCAGAATTTAAAGTAAAAATATGATAGAAGAAATCATTTTCAATATTGTTCCAAAACAAGAAGGATATTCATGCAATGCACACATGATAACCATTTCTAACTCTAATTTACTATTGTTCCAAAAATAAAATAATGTTATGTAAGTCAAAATACTTTATTCACAAGTCATTGCTATTTGTTAAAAAATAATAATCTTACATCCAAATCTTAACTTGGCCACTTTGCCATATGCAAAACCAACTCATCCTTGGCTTGATCACTTCATGCCATTGCATAATTATGAGTCAAAATACTTTAATCATATGCCATATTTCTAACGCCTCTTTCGGTTTTACTAGTCAGATCATAAACTGTAATTATTAATAAAAAAATCATGAATGATGACGATGATTGTGGATAGTCTCACTTCGTCATCACGATTCATCCACATGATAAAGAGAATGACTTCTAGCCTTATAATATGAATGAAGAATGTTTGGCTTCAGACAGAAATGTGATGGCATGATGGGAGATCATAATAGCGTGTTAGAAATCCCATATCGACTAGATATAAGATTAAATTAAGATTTATATAGAGGTGCAAACTTTTCTTCATTGAGTCAGTTTTTTGTAACGTAACTCAAGACATGGTGTTTTGGATGTTTTTTGTTTAGGAATTTTCAAGATATGGAAGGACTTGAATGAATGTTTTAAGTGTGGGTTGTGGCTATTGGCACGAGACAAAGAAATAATTGAATCTAAATATATATATATATATATATATATATATATTTTAATTAAGTTATATGTCCATTGGTAAAATTGGTAAATAAATGTAACAATACCTATCGAATCCATGTTTTAGGTAAGTCAATATACTTTACCTACCCATCTATAAATAATGTAAACTATCTCATTTATCATTATTCATGTCTAATTTTCATACATAATGGATAATTTACATATGGATACAATATGTAATATCTATAAATAAATTAGAATTTACCTATAGGTTTTGATTTGAATGTAAACATTTGGAGGTCATTAAATAATGAATGTTCCTAACGTTGATCTATTTTATATGAATAATAATAGAAGTTAAAGAAAATATACTTAAAACATAATAAAATCAAGATGGAGAAAAGAAAATAGGTATATAATTATGAGATGAGTGAGATGTACGATAATAGTGTGACGAGAGATAAAAATAGAACTGTCAAATGGGTCGGTTTAATCTAATTTGCTACAATTTATTTTTTTAGTCTCATCTAACCTATATTTTAAAATGGGACATGATTTTAAGTTTAACCTGGCTTTACATCCAGACAACATACTAATAAGTCATTTTGAATTGTTTAAACAAAATAAAAATATTTTAAAAATAATTAAAAAAAAATATTTTTAAATAGAAATATTATATATTTATAAAATTTAAGTTATATTAATAAAATTAATTTTAATATTAGATATAATTATTTGATATATAAATTCTAATTTGTATACATATTTTAATAAAATAATTATATATATATATATTAAAAAGTATAATTATTATTTTATAAAATGGACTAGTCCATAAACTCATAAAGTGACCTGAACTAAGTTCAATTAGACCATAAGATAAATGTGTTGAGCTAAAATTGATCTAATTCAATTTAGACCCTACAAATTTTTTTCTTTAACCTAACATATTTGTCGAGTTAGTCCATTGGGTTAGATATATTTTGACAAAGAGAAGTATGCAGAGTGTGCAGAGTGAAAAATGAAAAAAATAACACATTGGAGCATATTAAACAAGATGGACAATGATGATTATAAAAATAGTCATTGTTATATTTATATATGACGACGATTTCTACAATAATTGTTATCGTATGTAGATACGAAGATGATTCTAGAAATAATTTTTTGTCATATGTAAATAAGACAACAATTATTGTAAAATAGACGTCGAAAAGTTCAATTTAATGACAAAATTACAATTACATATTTTTCAACATCTATCTCTTTATAAGTATCGTCAAAAGATATTATTAATGATATATTTTGTAATGATGGTATGGAAGGAACCTATTAGAATCACTTGCTCAAAAGATTATTCTAAATTATGATTTTTAAATTTTAAAATTTGAATTTCTCTCTTGTTTTCCCAGTGTAATCTTGGACCAATATAGGCTATAAATAGCCTATATAATTTTGTCTATTTGCTCATTTGAGATATATTAATTTTGAAAGAGGTAGAACATTTGTGAAAGTGAATTTTGTTTTACTAGTCTCATATCTTAGGACTTAAGTGATGATTTTTCCTTGTAGTGGTATCTTAAATATGAATCTTCAAATGGTGTGTTCTTCATTTATAAGTCTTCATTTTTTTGTCTTTGAATTGATCTAATTTGAATGGTGTTCTTATGTTTATTTCTTTTTTACACTCTCTACTTTTTTTTTTCTACTATTTTTGCTTGCATTACCTACATGTCACATATAAACTTAGATAGATTTTGTTTATGTTTACTTTTATTATAGATGATGAATTGTAGTAACTATTACTACGAGCGAGGACTTAAAAACTCTATTTTTTTTCTAAAGAAGCTAAAATAATGGTCTCATCTATAACATATACATCAAAATTGATTTAATTATATTTTTAATTTATGAAATTTGGGATATATTCTTTTCTATTTTGTTAAATTAAAAGAAAAAGAAGTCCATTTTAATTCCTTTAATTTAGTGCAATATGATTTTAGTCCTTAATGTCATTATTAGAATTTTTTTTTTTGCATTATTTATTTTAAAGTTTTAATATTGATTATCAAAGTGATGTAAATAACCAATGTAGAAAATCATCATTGGTTGTCAATTAATATAAAATATCTACATATATCATTCATTTAATCCACAATCAATGTTATACGTGGTTATTAAATATGAAAAGGAGTAGAAGAAGACTTTTCACATCGATTGTTGATTATAACCAATGTAAAAAGTTTTCACATATCCCAAAAATAACATCTTCACTCTTCGTTCCATTTTCTTCTTTTGGTTTTAAAAGAATCTCAAGTTCCTCACTCTTGATCTTCTTTTTAATAACTAAGAGATTTCGATTCATATTTTATGACAATAAGATACTTGTAACCAAAAATAAAATATAACATAAGTGGTAAAAAAAAACCAATGTAGGAAGGTTTCTTTTACATCAATATCGCTATAATCGATTTTATATCCTATCGTAGAATCGTCTACATGTACTAATGGCATTAAATTTTTTTTTTACTACCTCAAATTTAATGTTTTGGAATTAAAATTATATTTTTTTAATTTTAAGAGATTAAAATAAATATTTTTAAATTTAAGGACCAAAATGAGAATCACCCTAAATTTTAGAGACCAAAAATATAACTTAGTCTTAAAAATTTTCTAGTTTAACTTCTCTAAGTACTTCCTCAAGTCACTACTTCCATATAATTTTGGAATCTTGATGTTTGGCTTGTCAAACTTGATGTATATAAGTCACAATGACCTTGCCTTCTATGCCTTTGCATTTTGAAATTGTCCTTCTCTTCTTTTTAGATGCTTAAGTTAGTTGTTTAGCTTCTTAAGCATATTGCTAAAGATCTATAAATATAAGGGTCTCTCCTTTATACATTAGATGTTTTTTTGAGCTTGAGTCTTTTGAAAATTTTATCTTAGTTTACTAAGGTTCTTATAATAGTTTACTAAGGTTCTTATAAGTTTGATTTTATGAGACTAACTTTTCATAGAATGTTCTTGTTGATAGAAAAATCTAATATCATTCATATATGATTAGAGTTAAAATTTCGCAAATAATGACAATCAATTCCTTAAATTTGGGAGGAATGGATCATTTCCAACAATTTCTGAGAAAAATAATGAAAATAAAAACTGTGGAAGAAGATGTGAAATGAAAAAGATTACAATAAGTCCAAGATGTTATAATTAAGATTAATTGTCTAGTTGATGACAATTAGAATTAATGAAGTTTGATGTTACTCAATACACTACTTGAAATCCTAAACAAGATAGCAATGGGTGAGGTGTGGTTCGTCAGTTGGACTTCTCAACAAGATAAGAACATACACACAAGAATGAAAACTTTCAAGCTAGTTTTTATTCTTTTCAACTGCTCTCCAAAAAAAAAAAAATTCAAGGAGATACAAGTATATTATAAACCATTAAACATTAATAATTTCATAGAGCACATATTCCTTAAGGAAGTTTTGAAAATATATGACATACCTATACTTGATAATATGTTAGATCAACTTTATAGTTCAAAAATATTTTCAAATAGATTTTAAAAGTGAAAATGATCAAGTAATAATTAAGAATGATGATAAATGAATAACATGATTCAAAATTAAATAAAGAAATAAACACAAAAAAGAAGTAATCTTCTCTTGGATATTGAATGTGGCTACACTTGAGTAAGGATAGGTTTCCTACTCAAAGGTTGTCCAAGCTTCAACTACGAGCTGATGAACCATTTCAAATGAAGAAGAAGCTTAACAACAATTCCTACATATTAGACTTTCCAAGTGAGTATGGTGAAAGTCATAACTTCAATGTTTTTTACTTAACTCCTTTTGATATAGGTTATTTAAGATTCATGGACGAATCCTCTCAAGTAGGGGATGATGTGATCATGTATCAAAAGGCACTAAGTCAAAGAATAACAACAATAAAGAACATGGTTAAAACTAAGGAGAGGAAGACAAGAGAACAAGTTATCAAAAAGACTTCTAAGGGTGCCCTAACTAGAAATAAGACAAAGAGTTAGAAGAAGAGCTTCATCCAACTAAGAAGAACCTAAGAACTCAATGTAATAATGTAAAATTAAAATAATCTTTTACTTTAATAGTTATAGCTTAAGTAGTATGAATTATCCTTGTTTGACTTAATTTTTAACTCTTAATCTAGCATAGGTTTTACTTAAACTTGTAGCCAAACAACTGTCGGCCTTTGATTTTGCATGATCTTGGTCATTTCCTAATCTATATAAGGAGTTAAGTGTTACCCCTTGAACACACAACTTGGATATACATAACTGAGAGTTTTTGAAAGAAGTGTGAAAAATTCTCCCTTTAAGATTTTCTCATCAAGCAATCTCCTCACTTGTGCCTAGTAGCCACTAACTAGGGCATAAAAGTCTTTGGGCTAGAAGAAGCATGCTCTCTTCTATCATCCCTTTCTTGGATTAGTTCTCCAAGAACCATCTTTTACACCACCTTCCATAGCCATGATTCCCTTTCATTTCTCATTGGATCCACTTTCCAACACCCTACTTCATCTAAGAACCTTTTTACCATATAAAAAAAGTCAACTCTAGCCACTAAGAGACATTGTCGCACCAATCCACCACCTTGACCAACCATGATTTCGCCAAGATTGCATCCTCCACCAAGAAACCTTCCAAGTCCCTAAGATCTTTCCCAAATCAAGTACCATCCCCCTTTCATTATATCTACATCATAATAATCATGCCATTAGAACAACTAAAAAAAAAAATCCAAAAACACTGAAACCCAATTTTGACAAGCCATTTCTTAGTCAAAACTTTTATCTTGCACTAACTTCAATTTTCACCTTAACCAACCTAACCCTCTAAACAATTCTTTAAATAAAAGGTCATTAAAAATTGTTCTAGCCAGAGTTCCAAGAAATAACCTCTAACTAAGTATTGACCAAGATTCACCTTTTTTAACTGAGTTAAAATTGACCAAAATCATTATCTCATTCCAACTTTCTAAAACCCCTTCTTTGACTAAGGTATAATTCACCTTCTTTTATCAGGCCAATTCAAAACTAGTTACAAAGTTCATCATTAATTCATAAAAAAATTTCTATGTGAACAAAATTCCAAAATTCACAACACATGAAAATTTGACTAAGTATCCAAAATCTTGATTGAGTCACTCTTGGTCAGAAAGTAAGCTTGTGCATCAAGTCTCACCTTGAGCATGCCAACTCAAATCTAGTTACAAGAAAATTTAGTATTATTTACGCATATTTATCTACGAATTTTAGGTAGTAGGTAATTTACATTTATGTTCATATATGTATTTGTAATATATTTTATTTATATATAAATTAGATGTTGTATGTAATGCATTCATGTCCGTATGTAAAATAAATACATATTTTTAGTCCGTAGGTAATTTAATGAACTAGTAGGTAATTTTTAGGATTTTTTCTCTCTTTTGAATCAAGTTTCCCAACTCTTATGCGCCGGCTTCCAAAACAAACGAAAATTCCTACGTTTGAAGAAAAACTTTAATCTCATACATCTACCCTAAATACCCAAATCACCTTTGTCCCAAATCATCCTCATCTAACAATCTGAATCTTCTGCAACGGCTTTGGGAAAAAATTATTTGTTTGGTTCATTGGGTGATATTCAAACCTGTGTAGTGAAAAAAGGGCAAGCAACAAGGATGAGTAGTTAGGGTTTTGTGGGTTTTAACAAGAACAAATAGGAGCATTGCAGCCTCACACTCGGTTGGATAAAGCGATCAACTGGTACAAGCATTGATTGTTGAATGCCTTTTACTACACTTTCTTCTTCTTCTTTGTTTTAGGTTCTTGAGTGTCTTTTTTTGTTTGTCTCTTGAAACCCTTGTCTTGTCCAATATTGCCTTGAAGGAAAGTACAACTCTCGATTTAATCAGTAGATAATTTATATACAAATTATTATTTGTAATTAATTTTACATACGAATTATTACCTACGGATGACATTATCTACGGATGAAAATTGATAGATAAATTACCTACGATAAATTACCTACAGATTTTTAGTCGAAAAAAAATTATAAGTAAAACTAAATTACCTATAAATTTTTTATAATACTTACGAATTTATGTTGTAGATAATATCTTTTTTTTTTTTTGTAATGATTGAGAAACTTTGTTCCTTTGAGGTCAAGTCAACTGCTTTTTTAATCTTGACTGAGAAAAGTTTAAGAAAAATTTATACTTGACCAACCCTTAAAATTCTAATAGAGTCAAACCATTTTGATTAGCAATATCTAATTGAAGTTCTTTAGCAACCTTTTTTTAACTATCTTTTGATTTGTTCATGAGGAAAAGATCCTAATCAACCAAATCCAAGAGATTTTGCATCACTATCAGGATGACATTATGGTCTTAAATATTGATGGAAGTTGTTAGGGAAATCTTAAACGAGTTGGTTTTGGTGGTCTTATGCAAAGTGTATCTTAGGAAGGGTACTATAACTTCATGGGATCCTTTGGCATCTAAACTAACATGCATATGAAACTCACAAAAATAATGCATGGGCTTAAAATAGCTTGGGATAAAGGTTTTAGATGCATTTGATGTTATTTGGACTCATTGCAAACTTTATAACAAATTAAATAACAAATACCTTTTACTCATTTGTACACAACTATTGTTTTATCTACAAAGTATCCTTAGTCGAGATTGAATTACTCTATCACATATTTTGAGAGAAGATAATTCAAGAGAGAATATCCTTGCCAAGATGGAAGTTTTGTAGAATGTTCCTTTGATTATGATGGAAGATCCCTTACCTTCATTTAGTATATCTCTTTTGACTGATGTTGATGTTGTAGGCATTAGTTAAAAAATAACATATTTTTTATATTTTTTTTTATATTTCATTTTTTAACCCCTTTTACTATAAGAATAAGCTTATTTACCTATGGAATAATTCTCATAGACTTTTTTTGTGAAAAAAAATTAATTACTCCTTGAATATTTCTCACATATTTATTTTTATGAAAAATTTTCATAAATTTGTTTGTGAAAAATTTTTCATAAAGCTACACAAAATAGTATCCCGTGGTAACTATCTAGCTCACACACAAACAACACATAATCATTCATACAATCCAGTCTCACAAACACATAATCCAATTCACAGTCCATTACAATCTCATAGAAACACTTCCATCTCAAACACAAAGTCATCACATCTCATTAGCACCACTACCATCACAAATTCATTAGTACCACTACCAACACAAATTCATTGACACCACTGCCATCACAAATTCATTGGCATTAATGTCATCACAAATTCGTTGACACCATTGCTAAATTCCACAACTCTTGTGACCTCAGTCACAATTCACATCATCATCATCAATCTCATTTAATAATCCATCACAAATCATAATACATAAATCTCAATAGTTTAACTCAACTTCATATTATATTCCACAATTTTCACAATTATATAGAATCCACAGTTCAATACTCAATAAATTCCACATCATAATCTATATATATAAACTTTTTTAATTCAATTTAAAACATAAATAATTTCTCAAAAAAAAAAAATTGTTCAAGTAAAAATAATTTCGAAAGCATGTTGCACATTCTCACAATATGACCTTTATTCACTAAAAAAAAATCATATCTTACATTATATACATTATTTTTATGTAAAATAAAAACCATTGGTTAGTTAATATCTAGGGGTAAAACATTTATGCAGGACACTTTTCTAAATTTGTAACAAAAATTTTAAAAAATGATTCATAATTTCGTAGAGAATTATTTTCCTAATAGTTCGACCTTTAATTAAAAAAAAATCGTATATTGAGTTATACATATCCTTTTTACGTAAAATAAAAGCCATGAGTTAGCTAACACCTAGGGCTACAACTTTCATAAAGATCAATTTTCAAAATTAGAAATAAAAACAAGCAAAAATAGGATCACAAGCTTAGAGCGAAACCTAATTCACACTTTCACATCGAATAATTATATAAGTCTTATCAATTTAACATAAAAACACCTCAACACACATAATCATTCAATCAATCAGAAATATTTTTTCTTAATTAACTTCCTTTACCTTTAATAAGGTTTTCCCCAAATTGAGATAGATGAAAATTTAATCTACTCTTCATGCTCTTCTCCTCGGTGTTCTCGGATCTTTAAAGAAATAAGAATTGAGAAAAATTTTAGAGAAATTTAGAGAGACATTAGAGAGAAGGAGAAATATGGTTCTCTAGAAATAAGAGTGAAGATGAGATTATTAGGGTTAAATAAACTACTTATAATCTCTACCCTTCTTAAGCAAGTGGACTTAGGGTTTACCTAATACATGACCCTTACAGAGAGCGATGGGTTTGTCTACATGTTGCTATACGTAGACGATACGCTGATTGCGTCTTGAAACGTAGCTAAAATTAGACGCTTGAAGATACTATTGGGTAGTTAATTTGAGATGGAGGATATAGACACAACCGAGATGATTTTTGGGGATGCTTTGAGTTCTCTAAACATTATTTGGATAAAATACTAAAAGTTTTAAGATGTGTACAAATTTATATTATGAATTTAATAATATAAATCAAAGTGTAAGATTTCATTATGAATCTTATAATTAAAATAAAAATAAACTAAATAAATAATCTAGATATTTAAAGTTATGAATGTTACATTCTTTACGTTTATATTAACATCCTCTACAACAAGAAAGGTATATCTACGAAAATTAGAATATCCACCTTCATCTATAATACAACAAAATCACATTAAATAAATAAATTTACACCCATAACAAGGACATCTTTTGAAATTTTCATTGGATGTTCAACAAAAAAGTCTACCAATTGCAATAAAATTTTAGTGGGTCATACTTCCCTAATGAAAAACCTTTCTATAATCAGATAGTCACACTAAACTTTACCAAATATAGTGTTGTCAATTATACAAGGTATATAAAATTATGAGGATCTTTAAATTTAGGGAACAATTTAGTTTGAACAGGTTATGAACCAAGAAGAAGAATTAGAAAATGACCTTACAAATGTGGGCCCTGATGATGAATTAGAAGATCAATATAGCCATTATGTGAGGCCCAAAAGGAGGGGGAAACAACTCAAATGGTTGGATGATTACGTGGTCAATAGCAAAGTTGGAAGGAAATAGATTCTGTTAGGTTTGCAAAAATATTATGAGATATTGTTTTTGTTTTGGTATATTAAATTCTTGACATGTAGAATGCATCTTAGAAGACTCAGGATAATCAAATTTAACATCATTATTATTAGCCACAGAACCTGCAACTACTGTATCTTTATGATCTAGGGTAGCAGAGATATGTCCTGAATTTTCTATGGATAATTCTGCACTCTGTAATAGTGATAGACCCTTTCCCTTGATTGCATCATAAAACATAGACTTCGACTTAATTATCTCAATGAGCTTAGTTCCTGAGCCATAATTGAAAGAATGACAGCCTGTGCTGCCGACTGCTCAGATTCCTTTTTGGTTCTAGCTGGATCACCGGTGTAACTTGTACCATTGAAAACTAAAGATGTTGTAAAAACAAGAAGAATCCCTCCTAACTGTTGCTGTACAGTGTTGTATGTAGGTCCTTCTATATGCAGTTTAGCAGCATATTCATTTATGATAGACTTGCAAAATTGAGAAATTTGACTGACAAGAGAGGGTCCTTCATCTCTGGTCCTTCGAAGGATAATTTTCAGAGCAAGTCTAGCTGTTTCCTGTTCAGTAGCTTTTTTCTAGGGAAATGTGGATTGGGAAATGTAACTAAGCCCAACCACCCACACAGTTGACCTAAACTTCGGAATATATGGCTGCCCCTCATTAACAGTTTGATACACAAGAATTGCAGTGCCTGACCTTGATGTAAAATTCTTGCAAACGATTTTTGTACATCTAGGGTCCAGGTGGGTGAGAAGCAATGGGAACATGAATAGGACCTAGAACATGAGGAGGTGCAGAGCCTAAAGAAGACGAAGCCATGCGTGGAGGAGAAAGGAGTTTATCTAGCTAGGGTTTAAAAAAAGTAACAAGATTATCAAGGTAAAATTTATTTACCACCTCATTTTGAATTGAAACAATTACTACTTGAGGAGTTTCATGCAACATCCATTGGAGGCCATGCGGGAGTGTTGAAAACACTTGGTAGATTATCTGAAAATTTCTATTGGGTTGGAATGAAGAAAGAGGTTGCTGACTTTGTGTCCAAATGTTTGATTTGCCAACAAATCAAAGTTCCCACCCATTCTCCATATGGCTTGTTACAGCCACTACCAATATCCACTGGAATATGGGAAGATGTGTCTGTGGATTTCATTATAGGTCCCCCTTCATTCCAAAATTATACCGTTATTTTAGTGGTGGTTGACAGACTTTCTAAGGCAACACATTTTGGCATGTTAAGATCGTCTTTTACTACAGCTCAAGTGGCCCAATTGTTTGCAGAGATGGTGTGCAAGTTACATGGCATGCCTAGGAGCATCTTGTCCGATCGTGACCCCACCATTTTTATGAGTCAGTTTTGGAGGGAGTTATTCAAGCTTAGTGGCACTAAGTTGCGTATGACAACTGCTTATCATCCACAAGGAGATGGACAAATCGAGGTGATTAATCACATATTGCAAAAATATTTGCGGGCTTTTTTTCATCACCAACCTTCAAGATGAGGAAAGTTTATGCGTTGGGCTGAGTGGCATTACAATTCGACTTATCAAACTTCTGCAAGGATGAGTCCTTATCAAGCTGTGTATGGGAAGCCACCTCTTTCATTGCCACAATATGTAGCTGGCTCAAGTAATCTTGAAGCTGTCGAACAAGAATTGAGTGAACGGGCCAACATCTTAGACAAACTGAAAAACAACCTCCTTAAGGCTCAAGCAACTATGAAAATTACGCTGATCACCATTGGATTCATCATCCGATTAAGTTGGGTGATCAAGTTTTGGTGAGGTTGAGACCATATAGGCAAACTTCTATTGTAGGAAGGCAATTACAAAAGTTGTCTAAGTGTTTTTATGGGCCTTTTTGTATCAAGAAATGCATTGGAGAAGTAGCTTTTGAGCTAGAATTGCCCAAAGAGTCCAAGATACACCCAATTTTTCATGCATCCAAGCTTAAACCTTTTTATGGTGGTACAGATATTAAAGAATTAACATTACCATCAATTGCTGTTGCAAATCAACCAAAAAATTCTGCCAAAGGTTATTGTTGCATCTAAAGTGGAAGGTGACCCTATCCAAGAATTGGTGTTAGTTCAATGGGATGGATTATTTCCAGAGGATTCAACATGGGAATCACTGGACCAACTGCTTGCAGATTTTCCAGAAGTACACCTTGTGGACAAGGTGTTTTTCCATCGGGAAGGGAATGTTATCAACCAATAAGAAGAATTAGAAAATGACCTTGCAGATGTGGGCCCTGATGATGAACTAGAAGATCAATATAGCCATTATGTGAGGCCTAAAAGGAAGGGGAAACAGCCCAGATGGTTGGATGATTACGTGGTCAATAGCAAAGTTGGAAGGAAATAGATTCTGTTAGGTTTGCAAAGATATTATGAGATATTGTTCTTGTTTTGGTATATTAAATTCTTGACATGTAGAATGCATCTTAGAAGACTCAGGATAATCAACTTTAACTTCATTATTATTAGCCACAGAACCTGCAACTACTGTATCTTTATGATCTAGGGTAGCAGAGATATGTCCTGAATTTTCTATGGATAATTCTGCACTCTGTAATAGTGATAGACCCTTTCCCTTGATTGCATCATAAAACATAGACTTCGACTTAATTATCTCAATGAGCTTAGTTCCTGAGCCATAATTGAAAGAATGGCAGCCTGTGCTGTCGACTGCTCAGATTCCTTTTTGGTTCTAGCTGGATCACCGGTGTAACTTTTACCATTGAAAACTAAAGATGTTGTAAAATTAGGAAGAACCCCTCCTAACTGTTGTTGAACAGTGTTGTATGTAGGTCCTTCTATATGCAGTTTAACAGCATATTCATTTTTGATAGACTTGCAAAATGGAGAAATTTGACTGACAAGAGAGGGTCCTTCATCTCTGGTCCTTTGAAGGATAATTTATAGAGCAAGTCTAGCTGCTTCCTGTTCAGTAGCTTTTTTCTAGGGAAATGTGGATTGGAAAGTCTACCTAAGCCCAACCACCCACACAGTTGACCTAAACTTCGGAATATGTGGTTGCCCCTCATTAACAGTTTGATACACAGGAATTGCAGTGTCTGACCTTGATGTAAATTCTTGCAAACGGTTTTTGTACATCAAGGGTCCAGGTTGGTGAGAAGCAATGGGAACAAGAATAGGACCTATAACAGGAGGAGGTGCAGAGCCTGAAGAAGACGAAGCCATGCGTGGAGGAGAAAGGAGTTTATCTAGCTAGGGTTTAAAAAAAGTAACAAGATTATCAAGGTAAAATTTATTTACCACCTCATTCTGAATTGAAACAATTACTACTTGAGGAGTTTCATGCAACATCCATTGGAGGCCATGCGGGAGTGCTGAAAACACTTGGTAGATTATCTGAAAATTTCTATTGGGTTGGAATGAAGAAAGAGGTTGCTGACTTTGTGTCCAAATGTTTGATTTGCCAACAAATCAAAGTTACCACCCATTCTCCATATGGCTTGTTACAGCCACTACCAATATCCACTGGAATATGGGAAGATGTGTCTGTGAATTTCATTTTAGGTCCCCCTTCATTCCAAAATTACACCGTCATTTTTGTGGTGGTTGACAGACTTTCTAAGGAAACACATTTTGGCATGTTAACATCGTCTTTTACTACAACTCAAGTGGCCCAATTGTTTGCAAAAATGGTGTGCAAGTTACATGGCATGCCTAGGATCATCTTGTCCGATCGTGACCCCACCATTTTTATGAGTCAGTTTTGGAGGGAGTTATTCAAGCTTAGTGACACTAAGTTGCGTATGACAACTGCTTATCATCCACAAGGAGATGGACAAATCGAGGTGGTTAATCGCATATTGCAAAAATATTTGCCGGCTTTTGTTCATCACCAACCTTCAAGATGGGGAAAGTTTATTCATTGGGCTGAGTGGCATTACAATTCGACTTATCAAACTTCTGCAAGGATGAGTCCTTACTAAGCTGTGTATGGGAAGCCACCTCATTCATTGCCACAATATGTAGCTGGCTCAAGTAATCTTGAAGTTGTTGAACAAGAATTGAGTGAACAGGCCAACATCTTAGACAAACTGAAAAATAATCTCCTTAAGGCTCAAGCAACTATGAAAATTACGCTGATCACCATTAGATTCATCATCCATTTAAGTTGGGTGATCAAGTTTTGGTGATTTTGAGACCATATAGGCAAACTTCTGTTGTAGGAAGGTGATTACAGAAGTTGTCTAAGTGTTTTTATGGGCCTTTTCGTATCAAGAAATGCATTGGAGAAGTAGCTTTTGAGCTAGAATTGCCCAAAGAGTCCAAGATACACCCGGTTTTTCATGCTTCCAAGCTCAAACCTTTTTATGGTGATACAGATATTAAAGAATTAGCATTACCATCAATTGCTGTTGCAAATCAACCAAAAAATTCTGCCAAAGGTTATTGTTGCATCTAAAGTGGAAGGTGACCCTCTCCAAGAATTGGTGTTAGTTCAATGGGATGGATTATTTCCAGAGGATTCAACATGGGAATCACTAGACCAACTACTTGCAGATTTTCCTAAAGTACACCTTGCGGATAAGGTGTTTTTCCATCGGGAAGGGAATGTTATGAACCAAGAAGAAGAATTAGAAAATGACCTTGCAAATGTGGGCCCTGATGATGAACTAGAAGATCAATATAGCCATTATGTGAGGCCTAAAAGGAAGGGGAAACAACCCAAATGGTTGGATGATTACGTGGTCAATAGCAAAGTTGGAAGGAAATAGATTCTGTTAGGTTTGCAAAGATATTATGAGATATTGTCCTTGTTTTGGTATATTAAATTCTTGACATGTAGAATGCTTCTTAGAAGACTCAGGATAATCAACTTTAACTTCATTATTATTAGCCACAGAACTTGCAACTACTGTATCTTTATGATCTAGGGTAGCAGAGATATGTCCTGAATTTTCTATGGATAATTCTGCACTCTGTAATAGTGATAGGCCCTTTCCCTTGATTGCATCATAAAATATAGACTTCGACTTAATTATCTCAATGAGCTTAGTTCCTGAGCCATAATTGAAAGAATGGCAGCCTGTGCTGCCGACTGCTTAGATTCCTTTTTGGTTCTAGCTGGATCACCGATGTAACTTGTACCATTGAAAACTAAAGATGCTGTAAAAATAGGAAGAACCCCTCCTAACTGTTGCTGAACAGTGTTGTATGTAGGTCCTTCTATATGAGTTTACCAGCATATTCATTTTTGATAGACTTGCAAAATGGAGAAATTTGACTGACAAGAGAGGGTCCTTCATCTCTGGTCCTTTGAAGGATAATTTCCAGAGCAAGTCTAGTTGCTTCCTGTTCAGTAACTTTTTTCTAGGGAAATGTGGATTGGGAAGTCTAACTAAGCCCAGCCACCCACACAGTTGACCTAAACTTCGGAATATGTGGCTGCCCCTCATTAATAGTTTGATACACAGGAATTGCAGTGCCTGACCTTGATGTAAATTCTTGCAAACGGTTTTTGTACATCAAGGGTCCAGGTGGGTGAGAAGCAACGGGAACAGGAATATGACCTAGAACAGAAGGAGGTGCAGAGCCTGAAGAAAAGGAAGCCATGCATGGAGGAGAAAGGAGTTTATCTAGCTAGGGTTTAAAAAAAGTAACAAGATTATCAAGGTAAAATTTATTTACCACCTCATTCTGAATTGAAACAATTACTACTTAAGGAGTTTCATGCAACACCCATAAGAGGCCATGCGGGAGTGCTGAAAACACTTGGTAGATTATGTGAAAATTTCTATTGGGCTGGAATGAAAAATATTCCTTCTCCACTTTCTCTCTATTTCTAATTCTCTGGTATAATTTTCTCTGTTCTGTTTTGAGTCCTATTATTTGGTGCTCTCGTTGAGAGAATGGCAAGTTCATCATCAGCTAACGATGCCACCATGGAAGCTCTTATTTCTACCATTAAAGCCTTGTCCACCAAACTCGATGCCTTAGAAGCTAAAATTTCTGAGCCAAAACTACAAATCGACAACCCATTACACTTACCCACTACCATCAAACTTGACGTACCTCGATTTAATAGGGGGGACCCCTTGGCATGGATTTTCAAAGCAAATCAATTTTTTGACTATCATCGTACCACGGAGGAATAACGATTACGAATCTCTTCGTTCTACATGGAAGGAGAAGCCCTAACTTGGTATCAATGGATGCACAGCAATGGCCAACTCTCATCTTGGCCTGCATTTCTTTGATCTATGGAATTGCGATTTGCTCCGTCCGAATTTGACGATCCTCAGGGTGCACTTTTCAAACTAACCCAAACCAATTTGGTTCGAGAATACCAAGCTCAGTTCGAGAATCTTGCCAATCGTGTTAATGGTTTATCGGCGCCATTTTACTTGAGTTGTTTTATTCTGGTCTCAAACCAGAGATTCGACGGGAAGTGATTCCTTTCCGGCCAAACTCGCTGTCTAAAGCCATCACCCTTGCAAAGTTACAGGAGGAAAAGATTTTTGCTGCAAAACCTAAATCTGGGTACAACACAACTGCGACCACGTCTTCTTTTAAAGTCACTTCTTCTGCTACGACGTCTAGAATAGCAGGACCATCAATCACAACCACCAACGTAAAAGGTTTGTTGCCTACACCCTCTAGTCCTCACATATGCAAGTTCACCCCCGCCGAGCTACAAACTCGCAGAGAGAAAAGGCTATGTTACTACTGTGATGAACGATTTACGCCAGGGCACCGTTGTCATAAGCGATTTCATCATGGATAAAGTTTTCTTTTAATCTTTCCTTTAGTATTCTTTTTTATCGTAGGCAGGAGTGGTAACAGTTAAGAATACTAGTACTTCTTAATTTCGAGGGATGATTAGAATAAAATAATTAGGAGTGACATGATAATTTGTTATATGTACTAATGATAAAATGTACTTATTGTAATATTAATAATAAAAATATTTTGTTGAGAATAGTAAAATTTTTAAAAGTTTCTTCAAAAAAACTAAATATAATAAAAAAATTTAGGATAAATTAATATAATTCAAACTCTTCTTATTCTTCTATTTTATTCTATTTTTATTATTTTTCATACTTTAAAATACCTACTTAATATTGACTTATTAAAAAAATATCTTAACTCTATTAAACCCTCTTTCTATAAAGTTAACCTTAAAATTTTAATGTTGTTGGTCACCCTCTTGAACTCCTTTATTGTTCCTATAGGAGAAATTAGGATGATTATCCACCTTTCATTAAAGTTTCCGGACAAGAATTCAATTTCTACTTCCTAAAATAACATGGAAATTATAGGTTGTAATTACATTTTCGATACGCTCTTCTTGTCAAATAGGCTACTACATTAATCACCACTTATAACAAACCTCACAATATTGTTGAAAATCACTTATAAGAGTTTACCTTAACTTTCTTTATCTTATCTATCTTTAGACTTAGAGTATCAAATTTAGCCATAAGCATATTGTTATATCTGCAACCTTAAAATAATCCCAATTTCAAAGTTTTGATTAGTTCAAATAAATATTAATTAATCATCTTAAATAAAAATAGAATTTGTAGGATCATCAGTTCATTCATCAAATTTAATACCCTATATTTTAATATAAATTATTATTTTTATATAAAAGATCAAATGTTAAAAATCAATATAAAATTTTAGCATCCAACTAAGTTGACACCCCCCAAATTTATATATTATTTGTCCGCATGAAAAAATAACATAAAAAGTACAAAAACATTTTTTTACTTGTATAAGAATAGTAATATAAGTAGTATATTAATTGTTTGAAAGTAGGAAATTAATTAATCTTTTACCCGTATAAGAATTTGAGGGTTTTACATAAAATTCTCAATTTTACTCCTAATATTTTCCTAATATAGTTCATTCTTAAATATTTTTCATAATTGCATATAATTTAAAATTTTATAAATCTTAAATTATTCCCTAAATATTTTACATTAATTTTAAATTAATCTTTAATTATTATTTTTATTTGTAATTTAATCCCTAAATACTTTTAATAATTTTTTATTTACTCTCTAAATAATTTTTAATATTTATAATTAGGTTGATCAACTAAATAGGTTGATTTCTAACACTTCATATTTAGATCTAAATTATTTAATTAATTAACAATAACTAAGTCTATTGTGTAGTTGATAATTTTTTTTATGGTAAAATTTATTTTATATTTTACCTGTATAACATCAAATGGTTGTTCCTAAATTTTGAATTTAATTATTGATTAAATATATAGAATTTAATATATCAATAATTTAATTATGTTGTCAAATTCATTGTAAATTTAATTACTAATTTTGTTACTAAATATATTATTGTATACATCTATTATTTTTTTTATTTTTAATTATTTTATTAATATTATATGTAGAAAATAAAAATTCAAATTAGACCAAGCCCATTCCTTTTAAATTTTTTTCTCAAACTAAATGAAAAGAAGAGAAGATACTTTGGTCAAATTTTCTATCCTTGATTTTACAAATAATCTCCTTCTAATGCATGGAAAATTCTAGAACTGGGAAGCAAATTCTTACCTCACTTTCTGTCAATATTTTCAGTCATACAAATAGGAAGAAAACATAATAAAAATATTAGATTTTCTTTACCAAAGAAACATATCTTTTAAGCTAAAGACACTTCTATAAATCAATTAATCACTCATTATCTCATTTACTTACTATGTTCACGATCAATAGAGAAAGAAAGAAGGAACAAAGTGCTTCTTATCTTCTTTATGTCCTTAACATTTCTATCCAATCAAAGCCTTTTATTTCATTTTTCTCTTTGTCATCTTCTTCTACGTCATCTTCCTCTAGTATCAAGAACTCCTCTTCATTGGTTCTTATTAGGAAAAAATTTATTCTAGAACTCTTCTTTTTCTAATTTTCTTATTAGTAAAAATTTTAGTAGGAAAAGTTCATTCTAAATCCTAACTTTATGAATTTTATTAAATATTTTTTGAACTACCCTATTATGTTTTTGATTTTTTTTTTTAAATTTTCATAAAAAATGACTTCTTTGAATATGAAAATATAGAATTTAATTTAAAGAATACCTAAAATTGAAGTTTTACTAAAGGAATTTATGATAAAAACAATTTTTACAAAACAAAATTGAATTTTATGGTAAGAAGTTACTTTATAATATTTTATATTATATTTTCTAATTTTTCTACTAAAAAGGGTGAATTATTAATGGTTGAAAAGTCTAAATCCTAAACTCTAAAACTAAATGTGATAATTATTATTTTGTGCTATTTGACAATTGAGAAACATTTGAATTACAATTCTTATGTTATTAGAGTTTTTTTTTTAAAGTTTAGTTGAAATTTTGTAAAATTGTATGAGTTACATATTAAATAATGATATATTAAAAAGTTTTATGTATGATAATTTAACATGATTAAGATTATAATCATATATGAATATAATTGAGATATGATGACAAGATAAAGTATAAATGTGATTAAAGATGATGTGAATCTGATTGGTAATAAGATGACATAGTAATGAGAATATTGAGTTCTATGAACATGTACGATAAAATGAGTGATGTTGGTATCATCCATAATTGTTAAGAATTTGTATTTATAAGTTACAAAGATATATTGGGATATGAAAGAGATAAGACTATGAAAATCCTGGGAGAATTGGAGGGTGGTAACATTGGTCAAAGATTGATGTACACAATAAGTTTGGGAGTGAGAATAACAAGATCTCATACTTCATTCTTTTCAAAACCCTTGATCATACTTTTGGCCAAAGGTTTATGTTGTACAAATATTATATCCCATGAATACATATGACCAACCAATAACTATCCATACTGACATAAAGTTATTATAATTAAAGAGACATGTTGATAATGTATTTAAGAATTTTAGAATATCTAAAATACTAAAATTAATGTGATCACAATATTATAAATTATGTATTTGATATATGTAAGAAAATTATTTAAAAATTATATACAATATTGTTTATAAACATGATTGATATATGTGAAAAGATTATTTCAAAATATTACATAATATTTATGATAATACACGTTATTAATAAAATTTATACATATATGAGAAAAGTTACGTGAAACTTGAATGTATCAATAGTAATTATGTTAAATATTTGATTTGAATATGCTAATAAAATGTTTTAAAATTTTTGTAGTGTCTCTTGATTATAATATTATTTACATTATTACATATATGAATGATGTCTTTATCTTATTGCATAATATTATTTTATTTAACATGTTCTTTTATTAACGATTATACTATATGAGAAACTAATCTTCAATTATATATTAGTTGAAGACTACATTTTTTTTAACTTTATAGGTTAGAAATAGTCTCAAAATACATAATAAATAAGTTATATTTTCTACATTAATTGTAATAATAACAAATACATATATATTTTACATCAATGATGATCATAAATAATATAAAATATATGAATCATATTCAATATATTTGAAATTTCAACATCAATTATATACCTAATCAATATAAAAGTATACATATTTTATATTAGTTAACAACTAACATTGAATTTATTGACTTTCAAATTATATCTCTTTATATATGTTCATTCTGGAATTGATATAGAATACTCTTAGCGTATAATCTTAAAATCTCAAAAAAACAAAATCATATTCTGAATTGAAAGTTAAAGAACACAATTAACCTAAAAGAAAATTATAATTATATTTGATTTTTTATTAAGATATTATAAATATATTGTCACCAAAAACCATGTGAGGGGTCTGGTTTTGTATACTATCCCCACTCCCCATTTTCATATGTATTTATTTAGAGCAACTTTTTTTTTTTTCACAGTTTATTTTTTACATGGGCTAATAATGAGTTAGAAACTATCCCATACTATTATTATAATCATAGTTTTCTATTCATTGATCTCAATTTCTCAAGACAATATTATTTAATAACACAAATAATTACACTAAAAAAATCATATTTTGTATAAAGTAAGTCTCTGAATAATACTTAAAATTAGTAAAAATATAATTTTTTTCATAATTTTATTATAAATTTTCCATCATAAATTTATAAATAAAAAATTAATAAAAAATTATTTTTCATAAAAATTTGTAAAAAAAATTTTATAAACAAATTTATAAAAAATTTTCCACAATCAAAATTTTTTTTTCATAAATAAATTTATAAAAATTTTCCTACAAATAAATTTATGAAATTTTTTTATAAAAATAAATTTATAAAAAATATTTAATGAATAATTATTTTTTTCTTAAAAATAATTCGTAAAAAATATTTCATAAATAAATAAATTTATTTTTATTTAAAGGAAATACAATTAATGTTTTTTTTTACACTCTTAAGAGTTCATATCATTTATATAATTTTTTTTAATCAAAATAAGATTATGGTGTTTTGGAAAACTCATTTGCAACTTATTTGAGTTTATTTTATCATATATAATTGCATGTTGCCTATTTAAACATATTTTTCATTTTTCTAAAAAGAGAAGAAATAGGTAAAGCTAAAAAATGTTTATTTTTTTAACATAGAACATCATATATTTAGTAAACTAAATATACCAATTTCCTTTCGATTTAGAGTTTTTAATACATCTATAAAGTTTCATGTTATTCCCCCCAAAGAGACATGAAAGATTTAGGACATCGCAATTCAATTGAATGGAACAAAAATTCAGAAGAATAAAAGTTTTGACATATTTTCAGCTTATTTCAATAAATTATTCTTTTAGTTTCTCTATTTCTTTTGATATTTTATTATTTATATATTTTTTTTTTCTTACTGTGAAAAAAATTCAGTAACATAGAGAAAGTAAAAAAATAAAAAAAGTAATTTTTTCAACAAATCTAAAATGTGGTATATAAAAAGTGACCTGAACAAGTATGAAAGTTAGAAAAAGAAAAACATCATAAAGAAGAGAACTGAAAAGGAAGTATGGTTCCACTAAAATAGCTACAAGTATTGAGTAAAGGCTAACTTTTTCTCAGACTCGTCCATGGCTCTCAAATGCAGTGGCGGATGTTACTGTATGTTAAGGGACGTTGGTCCCAATTTTTTTAATATATATATATATATATTAAAAAAATCATATTTTTCAATAAATAAATTTGTATATAATAATTAAAATTAATAAAAAATATAATTTTTTTCATAAATTTTTTATTATTATAAATTTGTAGGTAAAAAATTAGTAAAAAATTATTTTTAATAAAAAATTTATAAAAAAATTTTCACGAATAAATTTATAGAAAATTTTTTATAAATAAAAAAAATTTTCACAAAAAAAAATTTCTCACAAATAAATATGAAAAATTTTCATAAAAATAAATTTGTAAGAAATATTCAATAAATAATTAATTTATTTTCATAAAAAAATCTATAAAAAATATTTCATAAATAAATAAACTTATTTTTATAATAATATATATAATGATATATATATATAAGTATTTATAAAAAATAGTATTTTAATTATATTATATTTTATATATTTTACACCTAAAAAAATTATATTTATAAAAAAAATTATATCTCAGATATTTATTGAATATCCGCTATTGCTGAAATGGGAGGAATATAAAAAGAAAAATAGTACGAAAGAGTATGAGAAAAAAAGGTAAAATTTACAGATCTAATAAAAAAAGAAAAATATAAATAAATAGAAAGTACATAAAGATATGAGAAAAAAAAGTGATGGTTGAAACTATCACTAGCACAAGAGAATAATATTTTATAAAGATCTCAACGTAAATTTTCTTAAAGTAAATATATTATTAGTATGATTCCTCAATTTTATTGATGATTAATTTGAATTAAAAAAAAATTAGCTGATCATTTTTAATGAAGTCTCTCCTCCCAACTATTTTCTCAATTCCACAAGATTCAAACTTGAGATTTATCTGATGAAAAAATAATATAATAGATTTATATATATATATATATATATATATATATATATATATAAAAGAAACAAAAGAATCTATTGTATAGTCTCTTTATAAGAAAAATATTTGACTTTAAGATGCATTAATTTCTAATTATCTTTTATGCTATTTGTCTCAATGATAATATTAAAAAAAAAATGACTATGTTCTCAATTGTTATAAAAACTTCAACTTATTATGGGATTGAAAGAAGTATATTTTTAATTTATTGAAAATCTTTTAATGATGCGTTATCTCATTTCTCATGCAAGTGGGTGTGTTTATAAGGTAAAAAGAAAATATCTTGAATCATGTGTAGGGTTATGAGAAGAGGTATTAAAAAAAAGAAAAATGATTCTGATTTTGTAATTTTGAAAAAGTGATTTCCGAACCTTTTGTTACCACTAAATGGTTATGGAATGGAAAGGAGAAAAAATTAACTGTGTAGATGAAGATGAAGGAGTAAAGAGAATATAATAAGAATAAAATGGAGATGGGAAAAAAACGAGAGATATAATATAACATGTGTTTGCATGATTGTTGAAAATCATGAGTGGCTTCTTTGTTCAATTTGATCACGTTTTGTTCAAGTGGCCGACCTACCACGTGAATGTTCCTTATCACATCACGTGCGAGTTTTCTTTTGGGTGTTGAAATTGAATTTTGCACATAAAACATGTGACTGAATAGAACGAGTGGCTGATAGATGGTGTAAGTTCCTTTTCGCATCGCGTAGGCACAAAGTTAAAGGCTACAAGCAATTGTCCTTGTTTCCTTAAAAAGACATGGCACAATCCCAGGACTAGTCTCTTAGTCATCCTCTCAGCCCTCTTTGTCCGAATAAGTGTTGGAAGCTAAACTAAAGTTGAAGTTTGGTACGCCGTGAATGCTCTTACTCTACTGTCCTCACTGACCTAACTTCCTCCTCACAACATGACAAACTCTTTCACTTACAATTACAATTACCCTCATGCATTTCATTTCATTTCATTTCATTACAACAATGCCATCTTCATAAATCAAAACCAACCACTGTTAGCTACTAATCAACCTTCCAACTCATGCATTAGCTGCCAAATGCTTTTAAAAATCACAACTTGTTCATGTTCCAGTTTTCTTAATCGCCAAGGATGTTGTCATGGCATGAATTTATGACGCCCATGTGAAAATACCAATGCATCATCGACAAGAGTTAGGTTTCCGTCGGTCTTTAAAACGTTGCATGGCTATGCACAAGAATGGGTAATATCGAAAAGGAACTTCAATTGTTAACAAACATAGCTATGGTTGCTATTCTGTGACCACGCGTCAGTATGTTGTGGCTTTAGTTAGGTAATATATGTATATATATATATATATATATACATATACATGTGTATACATATATATACAAGGAATTTTCTTTTTCCAAATGTAAATGCAAGTTCATGCCCATACTTGTCTGGCTGTCTTTCCGTTTATATGAAGGTGAGTTTGACACTACTATCTTACCATGCCAAACACATCTTACGCGCTGTTAGATAAGCTAGAGGGCTAACAACATTGTGTAAATATTGAAAAGTTTAGTAGGAAAGAGAAGAAGAAGATTTTACCAACATGGTGAATATATATGATGTTCGTAACCACCTGTTAACAGGTGTTTGATGTATTTTTATTATCTGAAAACCCTTTGAAGTAATTAGAAGTAGTAATTTTACAAGGAATAACGATGAGGTTGAGCGTGACAGAAAGAGAAAATTAGTGATATCGAACTTACGTTTAAACAGAGAATCATGGAGATAATAATAGGACTTCCTATAATAAGTAAGCAAGGCTCCCACTGGAAATATATTAGACGTCTGAAACTTTGTAGTTCTCGACCATATCTAATGCACATAGCGTCTCATTAGATATAAAAGCATGCAGATACAGTTTAATATAAGATCTCGTATATATTACAGCACATAACTAATTAGGTTCTGACTTATAATTGTACGCAAAACCAAGCATCAGCTACTTATATATAAACAAACCTAATGATATATGTTTTAAGCTGGAGACATTCCAGCTTTATGGAACTTAAGTAAGCACTTAGTTTATCTTTATGATATTTATTATGTATTTAATCCCCGTTCAGTAATTGCATTGACCAGATATCCTCCATGTTCCAATAATTGTTGTTGTCATTGGTACAGCAACTGGATTGATCAGGAATATTGGGAAACTGAGTTGAAAATGGCTCTAACATTCCTTGGTAACAGGGTGAAGAGTAGGTCTCCATGGGCTCAGCCATGGGGGACACTTGGCTAGTGCTAGCTTGATGATCATTTATCTCAGAATTAGAATTACTCTCTTGCTGAAAGTTCTCAGCTTGCTTGATGTGCTTCTGGATCCTTGTCCTCCAGTAGTTTTTTATCTCATTATCAGTCCTTCCTGGTAGATGCTTGGCAATTTTTGACCACCTGCATCGGTGAATGATTTATGTCTAGAAGACAGTGCCATGTAACTGAATAGTACCCTACTGGTTTTCTTAACGTTTTTGGCTGTAAAAATTTTTGGGACCTGAACTTTTTAAATGGATGAGTAAATACTGTCAAAGAAAATACTTTGTACTTCTATTGCACCAAACAGTAGGATAAGAATTTCCCTTTTATATAAAAAAAATCTATTGCTTTTAATCACTTTTCTTAGAAGAAAAAAGAAATCAAACAAATGGACAAGTATATCAAACAATTGGATAAGAATAGTTCTATTCATCAGAGTAAGCGAAGAGCCAAAACAAACCTAGAATGCTACTCGGTTGTAGAAATGCGTGGTGGAAAAGAGGGTACACGAGTGTGCATGAGTGAGATTAGGCCAAAACATTTGTTTAATCTTGTTGAAAGATAAAGTATTAAACTGAAATGTAATTAAAAACTTGCTATATATGAGTGCCACAGCTTTTATTGATTAACTAAAAAGTGGCAACACCTATATTAAATACGGTTGTGAGTCTGATGGAAGCCATGTTCCATGGCTGAGAATCAATGTGACGTTATCTTGGACTCACACTTATAAATCGACCAGTGCTGAGGTACGTAAGATGCTAAATTTCCTTTGCTGTATGAAGATAATTCCTTTGCTTTGTAGCAACGGCTCTCTAAGAACAGCAAATCAGATTTCTCAAAGCATGCCTCAGGTAGAGACAGAGACCAGAGACCAGTATGGTTCAATCAAAACGTCTCCTATTCTCTTTTCCATACATACACGCATACATATACACACGCATACAAATTTTCTAGCAAATTTTAATCACGTCACCTTCATTTCTTCTAATAATCTGCGTCATTACCATGTTTGACTCTAAACCCATCTTTCTTTATTTCAAGAAAAGGCGCGTTTCGCTACGCGCCTCATAAAAACTATTCATTTTTCTTAGTAATATTTGAAAAAGAAAAAAAAAAAAAAACCAGTTTGGATTAAATAACACATTCCCACTTGTATTATTATTAGTTGATGATTTATTTTGATGGGTGAGAGGGAATTTTCTGATACTGATGAGAAAGTAAGGATGGTGCTAACTAGTTTCTATATGCACCATGTAAGTGTATGTTCAGTTTATATATGCACTATGTAAGTCTATCTTCAAGGGGAGGCTCTAAAATTTACAAGGACACCTGCCCTTGTTAAGAAGAGCCAAAAGTGTATGGTTTGGGTCTATTTTCACTCAAACTCTCTTTCATCCGAACTAGAAAGCTATAAAGATATGCCCACTTCCATGAGTTCAACCTAAAGTGGAAGGTCCTCTTGTCCAACTTATTTGGTCCTCGCTCACAAGCCTTATAGAAATAGTCATTTGTAAAACTAGATGCCGCTTTGCAAAACTAAACACATATATAGTTATATATGCTAGTAATTATTCAGAAACAACCTTTCTAATACCATCTATTTCTTGTTTAAGGTAATCTTTTTTATCTTCACTATTCACACCCAATTTTCTCGTCCTTTGATCTGCACTTTCATCTCCCTTTTCTGACTGCAACATATTTCATTATCATCACCAGTTTTTCTCTCTTATGTCCTAAACCCAGAGGCTAAAGAGTACTAAATACACCAACTAGTTTCTTTATAATGTGTTCTTCATGCAATATATATGATTTTTCTCGTAAAAAGTTTGTTTTTTTCCTCATCTGGTTTACTAAAATATCATACTGTGATATACTGAAAAAATATAAAGAATCTTCCACACAGCCAACGTGCAACTTTTAGAGGAATAATATATTCTTAGAACTGAAAAATTTATGGTAGAATTTGGTTGAAAATGAAGAGGATTAAAAGAAGGTTGGGTGATTAATTCCTTGGGGTTAGTGTTGGATCTAAAGGACCTTTCCCACGGAAGGGTATGCATAGATAGATATATAGGAGAGAGGGAGAGCTAGGGCGGGGTGGTATTAATGCAACAGTAAGGATAGATGAATAATATCTGGCCTTCAAAGGAAAACAGTGCAATTCTTGGATTTTGAAGGAATCGAACACAATCATTTTGGAGGCTCTAAAAAATTAAATACAGATTTTATCCAAGATTTTTCTGTGGCCAAAATCTCTACAAACCCCCATGTGTTTCAACCTTTCCCTTGGCTAGAGTTCTCTCCCCGACAACAATCCCTTGATCCCCCTCAAATATAGTCTTCCAAGAATATTGTACTCATGTGCCTTCTAGTTCGAATGCCTCCAAAATCAAATACTACAACTTAAAAGAGAGCAAAGAACTTCTTTAATGGTTCAAAAATAAAAAAGGGTTGACGAAAAAATATAAATATATACATTTTCTGGGTAAGAGTATCATTTACTTAGAAAAAAAAACAAAACAAAACGATCTTTGTTTCCTTGGTCAATTTTCATCATGTATTAATGAACAAAATCGTTAAAAATTTACCTGTTTCCCCACTTAGCGTGAAGCTCCATGATCAAAAGTTGTTCCTCGGGTGTAATATTCCCTCTTCTAACATCTGGACGGAGGTAGTTTAGCCACCTAAGTCTGCAACTCTTCCCAGTACGTTTAAGACCTGTTCTAGCATGCATAATGATGAATCATTCTCTCGCACCCTTGCGTTTAAATTTGAATGGAAAAGACAGAAAAAGAAGACAAATTATAAAAACACAATACTCAAAGAATAACAAAAGTTGAAGAAAAACATATATCCTTACCAGCAGCTTTGGCCAAAGAGTTCCAAACACCTTCCCCATGATTCGCAATATAATTGATCAAGATCAAATCTTCTTCCATTGTCCATGGCCCTTTTCTCACTTCAGGATCTTGAGACGTATTGCACTGTTTTTTGTCCATTGTTTTGTGTTTGTGATAGAGAGAAGGTGGGGTGGGGAAGGGGGAAAGAGAAACACCGATAACTTAATAATGGGGGTTGGAGTGTTTAAATAGAGGCAAACTAAATCATGTGTTAATTTTAATGAAAATTTCCGTTAGGGATAACGAGATTTTACGTACCTAACTTGGTTTATCATGTTAACACATGCATGCATGACTGTGTTTTTGGTTTCCTTTCGCAAAACTAAAGCTTAATAGAATAGTGTCACTACGTACTCTTAAGTCACGCACATGCACTAGATCATATCAGGTGTCTACTACATATTTTTTTCAAAAGAACAGAAACTGAAGTTAGATATTTCATAAATATCTTTAGCCCTCGCTTATACAACGATTAGTGCAGTTTAGGGATTATAATACAAATTAAGTAACATAATAAACTTTTAATTTCTCTAATCTTTTGCCCTAAAACTAGATTAGGTTAAAGCGGAATCCATTACCATGCAAACGACGAAAAAACGAGTTTTGGAATTGTAGTTATATTATAACCCCAAATCTGACCCACCACATTTCATCTCTACCACTACATATTTGAAAAGTACTATAAGGTATCAATGAGTTTACCCAAGAGTATTTAAAGTAAAGAGTTTATTAGGGGTTGTTCAAGTTGACCTTTTGAACAAAAGTAAAGTTGCCAACTCTACAAATTTGTAGAAGATATTTAAAAAGATCGTATTATTCACCACAATTTCAAATGCCCGAATCTTGTGCTTTCTAAAATAAATTGCATCATAATTTATTTATCCCTTTTACTTAATTTATAAAATTTACTCCAACAGATAAAGATATGAGTATATTCATCTTTTTGAAAAACAAAAAGAACTCCATATTATTTATTTTGTTCTATTTTAATGATTGATTCACTATCTTGGTTTTCTTATTTATTTATGTAATCTTAATCTTCCAATTTAAAAAAAAAAAATGTAATTTTAGTCTAATTTTCAATTTTGTGTACATATTATTCTTTTAATCTTATTCTAATTATTTCATTTTAAAAATTTATACGAACCACAAATATTTATCTTTTATTTTATAAAAAATCTTATTTTTTATTAAACAAATTAGTAAGTAATACTTAAAATCAGTGAAAAATATAATATTTTTTACAAATCTATCATAAACTTCTCACCACCAAAAATTTATAAGTAAAAGATTAGTAAGAAATTATTTTTCACGAACAAATTCATGGGATAGGAAAGGTGTTTTATTTTGATGTAGATAGGAAAGCATGCAGAGAAATATAGACTTATGTGAGTTTTGAGGTGGAATTTCATTTATTCACATATAAAAATGTTGAAAAATTAATAGTAAAATTAAATAATAGGAGGAGTAAATTTTAAAACTAACTCAACTTAACATCATAAATTAGTTTATGAGATGATAAGTTTCTTGATCAAACATTACTAGGTAATGATAATAATTTGATAAGTTAATAAAAAATTAGTAATACAATAAAGGTGTTTTGTTTTGATGTAGATAAGAAAGCATGCTGAGAAATATAGACTTATGTGAGTTTTGAGGTGAAATTTAATTTGTTCACATACGAAGATGTTAATTGTAAAAATAAATAATAAATGTGAGTTTTGAGACTAACTCAATCTCATAAAATTAATTTATGAGGTGAAGTTTGCCCTTCACGTCAAGATTTGAATATGGGACTGGACAATTGTGATAAGACAATATATGTGGGTGAGAAGTGATATGATAGACCAAACAATTTTGTTAAAATAAGTTCTAATATTATAAGAAAAGTGGATTTTAAACTTAATTTAACCTTTTAAAATTAGTTTATGGTGAAATTTATTCCCATTTTATATATATTAATTTGACTATATCTTTAAGTGATATGTGATCTCTAAAAATAAAACTTATAATAGAAACTCTAGGAGAACTTATATAGAAAATAGAGATTACAAGGATAAAACTTATGACATATATGGGAGAACGTTGTAAAAATGAACATGAGAATAGTTTGTTTTGAGGATTTTTTTTTATTGTATCATTTGAATGTAAAAATATCATAGAAGTGATATTGCTTGAAGGTAGCAACTATAATCCATTACAGAATGAATGCACATGATTCTTTATAGGGCTCTTAATGATGCATATACAATTTAATTACTTTGAAATACTAGATCTGGATTACAATCTGACTCAGAAGACTGACACATTCCAAATCTTGACTCATCAAACATAAAGTTGAAAAAAAATATATAAAAGATGATGAAGATAAGAAATTTGAAGATAAATTTGAAGTTATTATGATATCTTTTGTAGTATTTTAGTAGCAAATAATGGTATAAAAATTCGATAACTATTTTGAGATTCTGAAAAGGTAAAAACAAATAAAGAAGAATAAAAGCAAACTTTTCATTCATATATAACCTGGCTAACTTAAAACAACTTTTTAAAACCAGCATCGTTATTCTTCCTAACATTCTATTTTTTTTAGAAAAAATATAATATATATATATATATATATATTAATTTATTTATTTGGTTAAATAAAATATTTAATTGATTTTAGAAAATAAAATATTTTATAAAATAAAATAAAGTTAGGTAATTAAAAAAAATAATGAATTGTTAGAAATAAATAATATGAGATTATTAATATTTTAAAAGATATTGTGATATTATTAATATTTTAAAAGATATTGTAAAATTATTCATATTTTGAGAGATATTGTGAGATTATTAATATTTTAAGAGATATTGTGAGTTTATTAATATTTTAAAATAATATTGTGTAATTATTAATATTTTAAAAATATTGTGAGATTATTAATATTTTAAAAATATTGTGAGATTATTAATATTTTAAGGTTATTAATATGTTAAAAAGATAATATGAGATTATTGATATTTTAAAAAGATAATATAAGATTGTTAATATTTTAAAAGATATTATTAGTAGAATCGGATTTTCAGAAATTCGACACTATTTATTTTTCATTCCAAGTTTTTCTTAATATTTGGGAAAAATCTTGGAGGAGACGATTAGAATCGACACGTAAGGAGTTAAGAACTTAGCATCTCATGATATTGTGTAGCATATCATCTCAAGGTATCATGTAGCGTAGTATTGTAAGACATTGCGTATGTCATTCAAGGTAAAAGGGGAAGTGGGGAATGTCTCATGTGTGAAATACTTATGAGAATATTTTGGACAGAGAAGCAACCCCTAAATGTCAATAGGATTTTGTTTGCGTTGAGACAACCATAAGTTATCAAAACTCTATATAATTTTGAAGAATTATGATTTAATTATTGATTGATTGTGTTTACATTGTTTTATAAAGTTTTAGATCATATTTATGAAAATCGTGAATTTATCATTAAAATATGTGATAATATATTACATTGATTTAAAGGATATCTTTGTTTTGAGATTACGACTCTATTTTGAAAATTTTCTATTACGAATTTGGGAAAACAATCTTCATCAAAGTTATAGTCCTAACCAATGACGTTTATTTCATTCATAAATATTTTATATAATGTAAGATATGAAAGTTTTTGTTTTTCCTTACTTTGAGCATAATAAACGATAAATCATATTTTGAGGTCAGAATAAAAGTTGTAGATAATTTTGTTAGCTTTAAAAAAAAAAACAAGAACCTAATTAATAGGATAAGTATAAGATTAAATATTGATTTTACCATCAAGAGTGTTCATAGAAGAATAAAAAAGAATAAAAGATATTGTGAAAATTTGTGTGGAAACTTAATATGAGTTCTTGATGTGTTTGTGTGAAATTGCAAGTTCTATTTGATCAGTTATAAAATTTCAAGTTCTACTTGGTCAGTTGTAAAATTCCAAGTTCTACTTGGTCAATTGTGAAATTTCAAGTTCTTCTTGATAGGTTGTGAAATTTCAAGTTCTACTTATTCAATTATGAAATTCTAAGTTCTACTTGGTCAGTTGTGAAATTCCAAGTTCTACTTGGTCAGTTGTGAAATTTCAAGTTCTTCTTGATAGGTTGTGAAATTTCAAGTTCTACTTAGTTAGTTGTGAAATTCTAAGTTCTACTTGGTCAGTTGTGAAATTCTAAGTTCTACTTGGTCAGTTGTGAAATTCCAAGTTCTACTTGTTCAGTTGTGAAATTTCAAGTTTTACTTTGTTAGTTGTGAAATTCCAACTTCTACTTGGTCAGTTGTGAAATTTCAAGTTCTACTTAGTCAGCTGTGAAATATCAAGTTATACTAGTTAACACTTGGTTGATTGTAAAATTCCAAACATGGTAAGTTGTAAAATTTCAAGCTTAGTCAATTGAAAGTCTAAGAATTAACTTAGCATTGAGAAATTTCAAGTTAGACTTTGTTAGTTGAAAGTCTAAGCATTGGCTTAGCATTAAGAAATTTCAAGTTGTACTTGCACTAGTGAAAAAATTGGATTTAAAATCGCACTTTTAAAATCGGTTGTTTAATATACGATTTTAAAAATTAAGCGGTGGCAGTTTCGTAAATAATTATAATAGTTTTAAAATTGGTTGTTTAATATACGATTTTAAAAATTAAGCGGTGGCAATTTCGTAAATAATTACAATAGTTTTAAAATCGGTTGTTTAATAACCGATTTTAAAAAATTAAGCGATGGCAATTTTGTAAATAATTACAATAATTTTAAAATCGGTTGTTTAATAATCGATTTTAAAAAATTAAGCAGTGGCAATTTCGTAAATAATTATAATAGTTTTAAAATCAGTTGTTTAATAACCGATTTTAAAAGTTATGTAGTGGCAATTTTGTAAATATTTACAAAAGTTTTAAAATCGGTTGTTTAATATATGATTTTAAAAGTTTGCTCTCTCTCTTGTATGCTAATACTTTCACTGTCTCAAACACTTTCATTTTCTGGAGCAACACTTTCTCTTAAGCATTCAATATCGTTCTCTCAACTGGGCTCCATTGTGCTTCCTTCAAACAACCCAAAAAATTCCCTAATCTCCCTCTTTGCTTTCACTTCATCAATACAGCACTCTACACTCACTCTTTGCATTTTCAATTTTTTTCAATTCTCATTCATTCGTTCAAACCCTAAAATGTTGAAAACGACATGTGGAGGGAGTTCGTGAGCAACTCTAGGAAGAAGACTCAATGGTATTTTCGCCTCTATGTTTCTCTTTTTAGCAAAATACAAAAAAAAATTGGATTTTCTTTTCTGGGGTCACATGCAATTAATATGATGTTGTAAAGTTTGTTTTTTTTGTTTTGATTTTGTTTTCTGTGTTTATCATTTGTGTGAGCAGGGTGTTAATGCAACTGTGGATGGGGTATTGGGAAGGTTTCCAAATGTGAATGAGCCTGATATTAGTTGCAGTGAGGATTTCTTGAAAATTCTTCTATCTGAACGTTCTCCTCCTGATAATGCCAGATGCAGCAATTCTAATGAAAAGTCATGACTTTTAAAATCGGTTTAGAGACTTTTAAAATTGGTTAAAAAAAACTGATTTTATTGGTTGTTTTCCGATTTTAAAACTCCTACCTTTTAAAATCAACTGGATCAAAATCGTCATAATAACCGATTTTAAAAGTAAAAAATAACCGATTTTAAAAGCGTTTTTTCCACTAGTGTTGATCAGTTGAAAAATCTAAACAGTGGCTTAACATTAAGAAATTTCAGATTATGTTTGGTCAATCGAGATATGTGATATGTTTGTGTGTGCATGTTTTATTCTATTTTTTTTAATCGACAATGACAAATATATTAATAAAAATTGGCACTAGAAGTACCAAAAACAATTACAAGATATAATTGAGTAAAAATGTGCAGAAAGTTAAATAGTTAACTAGATAATTATCTCTCTCCGTACTGGATGGTTAACAAATACTCACCAACTAGAGTATCCAACATATAAGGAACAAGACCAAGGATCCATACACCATTCTGCAAAAGATCCAATAACCATTGAAACTCTAAACTTGACCCAAAACCAGGAGTTTAGTTGAGTTAGAAAGAAAATTTCTTCTGTATCTACCTTCTTATTGCGAAACAACATGTCATTTCTATGCTTCCACAAACTCCACACCACACCACCTTCCAATATATGTTAACCTTCTTGTGTTGGAAGTGAATGTAGTGTTGTAACAAATGTTGCTTGAGAGTTTTAGTTCTACAAGTACTTATGCCAAACCACTTATAGCATTTGTTCACACCACATTAGCTATCTTGCACTCCAAAAACAAATGTGTAATGAATTCCTCCTTCACACCACATAACCCGAAATTGGTCACAACCACCAGCATCCCCCTACCCCTCAACTTATCCCTCGAAGCTATTCCTTCTAATGCTGCTCTCCACACTATATGTAATGCCTTACGGATAGCTTTAATCTTCCAAAACTCAATAAAAAAACTTTCAAAATCTCCTTGTAACTCATTCTGGATAATGGAATAAGCTGATTTAACACTGAACATTCCCATGTCATCCCCCTTCCAAACCCATTTATCTTCTCCTTCAATAGTAGGTTGTTTCAATATAATGAAGTCCATGAGTTCTTTTACCAAATCTTCTTCCCACTTGAATCAAGGTCTTCTCCATGCCAGATTCCATACCCACCGACCATCCTGCCAAGAGCCCATATTATTGACAAGACCATGTTGATCACGAGAATTCATAAACAGCCTACTAAACATCACACCTAATGCCTCTTCCCTAGCCCACTTATCCTGCCAAAATAATGTAGTTTTACCGTCACCTACCACTATACTCATATTTTTTGCAAACCAGCCTTCACCTTACTCATTAACCCCACAAATCTTTTTTAAATCCTTCCACCATGTTGAACAAGCTTTAACTTGTTTTTTATCCTCTAAACCTCTCCACCCTCCATACTTAGCTTCTAATACCTACTTCCAGATCCCTTTATTCTCCTTTACTAGTCTTCATTTCCACTTAGCAAGTAATGCATCATTAAATGATCCCACATCCTTAACACCAAGCCCTCCTTGGTTCTTGGGTTTGTAAATAGTTTCCCATTTCACCCAACTTATTTTCCTCACTTCACCTCCCCCACCCCACAAAAATCGTCTTTGAATATTTCGAATCTCATGAGCCACTGCTACTGGTGCTTTGAAAAAAGATAGATAGTATAGGGGTAAAGATGTTATTACCGATTTGACTAAAGACACCCTTCCACCAAATGAAATGTATCTCCCTTTCCATCCTGATAGTTTTTTCTTGATTTTCCTCAGAACTGGTTCCCAAAATTCAACCCTCCTTAGATTTTCCCCTATCTGCAAGCCTAAGTGTAAGAAAGGTACATTCATCAGATCACAGTTTAACATAGCTGCATACTCCTCAATCCCTCTCCTATCCACCCCTATCCCTCCAATCCTATTTTTATGAAAATTGACCTTTAACCCAGAGAAAACCTCAAAACACTGTAAATGCTCTTGACCATCAAAATATTTTGTGCAGATGCCTCACAAAACAATAATGTGTCATCTGCAAATTGCAACAAACTAACTTCCACTCCAGGATTCCCCACTCTTACTTCAATCAATGAAGATGTAGCCAAAGCGCTTCTAACCATCCTAGCTAATCCTTCAGCCACAATAAGAAACATAAAAGGAGCTAGAGGATCTCCTTGTCTAAGACCCTTAGTGAGATTAAATTCCTTAGTTGGGCTGCCATTAACTAGGACTGAGATAGAAGATGACACTAAAAGATTAGAAATCCACCCAATCCACTTTTCGCTAAATCCCATTCTCCTCATCATGTACTTAAGAAATACCCAATTAATTGAATCATATGCCTTCTCAAAGTCTACTTTAATTATCACACAACTTTTCTTCTTATTCTTTATTTCCTCCACCATCTCATTAGCCACCAGGACCCCATCCAACATATTTTGCCCTCCTAAAAAGGCACTTTGTGACTCATCAATCACCTTGTGTATACACCTCTTCAATCTGTTAGCTAGTACTTTGGTCACTATCTTGTAGGCACACCCAACCAAAGAGATTGGTCTATAATCATTGAGACTCATTGGTTCCTCCTTCTTAGGTACAAGTGAGATAAATGAGGCATTGCACCCACGTGGCAATTTACCATCATTATAGAAGTCCTCTACAAGCTTCATGATATCAAATTTTAAAATTTCCCAGAACAACTTGATAAACTTAAAGGGTCCCAATTAATTGATATGATCTGTTATCCTGTGAATACTCGACTCCACATTACCAAATACCTCCTTATTCCACTTTTTAAGATCTTTCTTCAACAATTTCAACTTTCTTTAAACACATAAAAGCATACCCTATTAACTGAATAGCTCCTCCAAGCTTCTGAAACATACCTCACATATTCGCTATCCTCCATCCAAACATCTAACACCCTGAAAGGTTTTGGCCCCCAATCGACTACATCATACTTCAACACCAATGCACAGTGATCAGATACTGATATGTTCAAAGCAACTTGAATGCATTCTGGCCAAACGTCCAACCATTCCCTAAATACCATGATCCTGTCTAGTCTACTCAAAGTTGTACCATTTGGTCTATACCAAGTGAATTTTCTCCCCATCATTGGAATATCAACCACTTCCATTTGTTCTATGAAGTTATTAAATTTCCTTGAATCTTGAGCTTCAATTCCTCCTTGATTAACCCCTTGCCTTTCCCAATCATATCTTACTGAATTGAAGTCCCCTAGCACACACCACCTCCTAACACTATGTTGGTCTCTGATCACCTTCAGGTCTTTCCACAACTTACTTCTCTCCCTCTTGTCACAATGGCCATACACGTTTATCATACATGGAATTTTACCTTCTCCCCAAAGCCCTTGTAATCCCAAGAATCTCTTCCCTACAAAGGAATGTAACAGTGTAAATATGTTCTTGTTCCATAAGCAAACACATGTTTCATTGTGTGTATGATTAGTTCTACCTATTTTCTTATACATATCTATATCATATGTGAGATATATATCTCATTCTTCTGTATGTATTTGTGGTACTTTTGTTTGGGTTACACACTTTTATAGGTGAAAATATGTTTGATAAGGATAAAGAGGAGTTGGTTGATGAAACATACGTTTTCTATGCCTTGATTCGTAGATGTTTTGATTACGTGCGATGTCGGGATATAAAGAGATTATTTATTTTGAAGAAATTGATTTGAAGTTTAATATAGTTTTATCGTTAAAAACTTATAGAGACTATTTCAATGTCTAATAATATTTTATTTTTTCACATTTTAAAAGAATTATTATTGTTATTAGATATACAGTATGATACTACGATAGTGCATGTTTAGGAAGATTCTAGATAGGAAAGACTTAGTATTTAAGAGTATCTATTAATGACCCTACCTATTTTTTTCTCAAAACTTACTTGGTGTACTAGTTCATGGTCTATCATCATTATTCTAATAGGTACTATTATTCATAACAAGATATTTTTTTATTTTTGAAAGATTTTATTTATGAAAAAAATATATATGAATTCTTTTATTTTTTTTATCTTTCACATTATTATTTTTTTAATATAAAAACACATTACAAAACCTATAATTTTCATTTAAAATACTACTAAGTAATAATTTAATAAAAATTAAAAAAAAATATATGCGAAATTAAAGTTTGTACAGAAATTATATATTTTAAATAATACAAGAACTAAAATGAAAAAAAAAAACTAATGAAAGAAATAGAATTAGAAATAAAAGAAGTTAAAAGGGAATGAAATAACAATTTAACCATAAAATATTAACTAAAAGAGACCACTTTCTAACATCTTCCAAGCATTATAGCCACTCAATAAATCTGATCAAATAACTGTGTCCTCTTCCTAAATACATATAACCATTCACATTTTAAAAACAATGTTATTTTAGTATCTAATTTAAGAATTAACTTTACTTCGAAATATGAAAAATCCATGTTATTAGTAGATAAAAGAAGAAAATATTTAATGCTTTTTCAGTTAGTAATTAAGCTATTGATGTTATTATGACTTTTTTTTAGTACGAATTGTAGAAAATGACTTGTCATTATTATAACCATCCATTTATGTTGGTATCTTTATATTTTCATCGAAACAAATTTAATTGGTGGTTTCTCTTTCATATTTTATTAATAGTGTTGTCAAATTAGGTTCCAAAATCATTGAATTTTCTCTAAGGTCAAGTTTAAGAGACACAATTATTAGAATTTTAATTTTCTTAATTGATTGTAGTTAGGTAACTGATTTGAAACCGGAGAAGTAATGAAATATAGAACCAATTCAACAAATTAAAAAAAAAAAAATCAATGATCAAATACACCACCAATCCAAAGTTCAACAAAATTACTGGAAAATTATTATTGTTCTTTTCAATTCAAAATTCATATACATTCTTATCAACACAAAATTATTTAGGTCATCATTCAAATCCAAATTCAAAACACACTCATACTTACAAACGGATAAAAATTCGAAACGAAGAGAGGAAGAAATACTTTGAATTGGATAAAAACTTTGAATTGATGAAGTAGTTAGCCTTCAATACATTGGAGATTCATCCAAGCTTCCACAAGTTACATTGAAGAGTGTTGTATTAGCTCTAGAAAATGCGAGTAGCTATGGGTCATTCCTAATTAACCTTTTTAAAAGATAATCTTAATTTAGACATGATTTGAGTAAGTTATGTTCAATAAAAATATGAAAATTAGTTAAGATTAGCTATATAAGTTATCTTTATAGAAGTAATGTTCTTATTCTTAACAGTAAAACATCTGGTGATCTTCATTCTTTCATGGCCTTTATTTAATCAATATATTTTTTTTCTTTTTATAAAAAATTATTACGGGTCTATCTCACCCCAAAACCAATTTAGTCAATAAGGTTTATACCTTATTTATATAGTATAGTTTGGCTTCATTTTTAGTTAATGTGGGATTTTCCTAATACCTTTTCTTCATGTTGAGATGACTTTCTCAACTCGAACGTGGTCTATTAATAGGTGGTTCAATTTAGGTCCAATAACCTTGCTAACAATCAAGGTTTTACATAGCTGTCTGTTAATAATTTTATTAACAATCAAGACTTTTCAAACCATGTAAAATAGATCATGATCTATTAACAGGTTGTCTTGTGCCCAATAACCTATCAATCAGGGTATAGTATATTAACAAATGACTCAATTTAGCCTTAACAATCTTATTAACCAAGTTCTGATACTATATAAAAAATGATTATAAATGTCTAACTTATCTTAAAATCGATTCAAGAAATGAAATTTACACTTTTTTCTTTCGAATATATTTTCTTTTAATTTATATGATCTTATAATTAATAAAAACTTTTATATATATATATATATATTTGAAAAATATTAATTATACACTTGCCTAACATTCATAAATATTATAGTGTATTAAGTAAAAAATCACTTATCTCAAACTTAATTTTGTTGAACATTTCTTTATGCGCTCAGTATATGCAGTATATGCTGCGAACAAATATAATATATTTAACTGTTTATAAATATAATACGGATATAAAAAAAAAAATCGGACGGACATGAATATCTCTGAATATTTATATGATTTGGATGTTTGCAGTCACTTGTGAGTATACCTAATGAAGTGCATCATTTGGCTCATGAGAACTGCAAAAGCCTTTTGAATGAACTAGTCATCCCCTACCACATCCTGATTTTTGGCTAATAGTATTGATGTTGCATTCAAAGGTGGTAGGTAGCTATGTACAAGGAACAAGGTAGGTCCACGTGCAAGGATTGCTACTACTTCCTTAAAAACCATTTTTATCCTAAACCTTAATTATATGTTTCATTTAGGGAAAAACAAAATAAAAGGTGAGAAAGACAAAAGAGGAAAAAAAAAACAGTAAAACACTGGGTTTGTTTGATACAAAAGAAAATGAAATAAAGGTTTTTCTTTTTTCTAATTTGGTTGCATGAAAAATATTTGTATAAAATAACATAAATATCTTAAAAACAAATTTTCATTATATATAAAATATCTTTTTTTTCTCGCTTTTTGGACCGAAGATTGAGACTCGTGTTAACACATTTTACTTCGTATGTAAATACTTGCTATCAGTTAATTCAACCAAACAATTTATTTGCGAAAAAAAATTAAATAAACTCTTAGTAGTTTATTTTGTGAAATTTAAGTGTAAATATTTATCATCTTCATTCACTAACACAAAAATATAATTACATTTATAACAAGGAAAAGTTTACTTCTATATTTATTTGAAAAACCTTTTTATTAACGATTTTTACGAAAATTGGCACAAGTTTTTGACACTCATAGTTATTATAAAAAAATTCATATTTTTTATAAATTAAAATTATAAATAATATTTAAAATTAATAAAAAATATAATTTTTTTTATAAATTTTTCATAAATTTTTCAAATTTTCACTCTCTTAAAAGAATAATAAAAATTATTTTTCACATAAAAAATTCAAAAAAAAATTTATAAATAAATTTATAAAAAATTTCTTACAAACGAATTAATAAAAAAATTTCTACAAACAAATTTATAAAAAAAATTTCACAAATATATTTATAAAATAAATTTATAAAAAATATTTAATAAATAATTAATTTTCTTTATAAAAAATTCATTAAAAAATATTTTAAGAATGAATGATTTTATTCTTAATATATATATATATATATATATATATATATTTATAATATATACGTTGTGGAACGTATAAGAATGTGTCTCGGTACAAACCAATGATTGAAAAAAAGGGACATCCTGAACAAATCTTCGCATTCATATTCAAAACCTAAAAGCATAACAACTACATTGCATGAAATGCGACGAAGAAATAATCCAATACTAGGTTGAGATGGCAGGAAGAACTCACAAATTACAAGGCTCACACAACAACACATGCCATATTTGGAGCCTCTTCCAACATCACCAACCCAATTCAATGCATATGCATCATATATTCATTCATATTTTCAACAACTAATAAATCATCACATAATATAAGACATTTTATTTATTATGTGTGTATTGGAAAAGGGAATTAATGAATTCAAACTATCATCTATGTCTATCAATTTATCTCAACTCATAAAAAATAAAAAAAAGAATTTAAAAAATATTTACTTTAAAAAATAACTTTGCATACATGAAAAAAATATTAACTTATTCTAAGTTTTTCTTATTCAAAATATAATTTAATTTAAATAGTTAACATTATGATTTAAGATTATTATAAGTCTCAAAATTACAAAGAAAAAATTATATTTATAAAATTATTAAAAAAACTATAAAATACAAGCATTAATTACATCTTTTCATCTTCCTCTAATAATCCACCATAAATTTGTATAACCAATTTTGAGAACAACTCAATATTTACACATGATTAGAAAAAATAAATCTTTTATAATTAAAAATTATAAGTTCACTTTCACTAAAAGTTAACTTTAACCTCAGTGTAATAATGAGAATATTCCTCAAGTAAGAATGCCAAAATAGATATAGTTCAATGCATCGATCCAAAATGATTCAGATCAAGTCATGAACTAATTTAAAACATACTAATTTTAATTAAATCCATTTACTCAATAGCCTAAATGATTTTAAGTTAGGCTGAACGTAGTTTAAAGAACAACCTATTTTATAAAATAATTATATTTATAAAAATAAAAATATTTTATTAATATATATATATATATATATTATTTAAAATAAAAGAGAGAAAATAATTCATTAGAGTAATATAAAGTGAACCAAACATAAAAAACATTGCCAATCTTAAATCTCTCTATGTGAATATTTTAAACTATGTGAATGAGTGAATATTAAGAGGAATCTCTCAATTACATTTAGAACGTTCAAAGTGTCCAAATTTAAGTTCGAATTTTCCAACATCAAAATTATAATTTGTATCCTCACTGTGATTTATATTTGAATTAAATACTCTTATTTGTTGAAAATAATGATTGACCTAATATTAAAAAAATTATGTAAGTGTAGTTTGCTTTGATATGTAAATAGAAAACTTTTAACTAGAGAAAAATATTTGACAAAATGCCTGTAAGAAAAAAAAAATTAACATGAAACATTCTATCACAATTATATTAAGAATTTAATTAATAAATAAAACTTACTATGTATGAGTTTTTTTATAACCAATAATCTATGTAGATTCTACAATAAAAAGATAATGATTTTAGAAAATCTTCCCTACAATAATGAGGAATAAAAAGAAAAAATTAATAAGAGATATTTTTATTATTAGAGATAATTAATTAAGGATTTTAACTTTTTTCTTCTAACAATAACTTAATTTTAATAATGCCATTTTGGATATGGGTAAACACGTTGAGAGAAAATGTAGAATAAAATGAACTTTGGGGAATAAAATGTTGAAAAAAAAAATGCAAATCAACTAGTAATTTGACTTAATTTATCAAATTTTATTCTAAAATATATAAATATGAAAAGTTTCTTGTATTTATTATAAAATAAGGTGTAATGAATTAAATTTAATGAATATTTAATAATATCGTTCAACTTTATTAATTAAATAAAATTTACATTTACTTTAATTTTATCTTTAATTAATATAAGATTTTTTATTTATTATAAAATAAAATAAAATAAAAATAATAAAAAGTAAGATACATCCCATAAGGTAATATTTTAAAAATTATTTGATAGAAACTAGAAGTAAATAATCCACACGTGAAGGAGTGAAGAAAAACTAATAATTTAAAGAATCTTAAATAATAAAATTAAAACTAAAGAAAATATAGAGAGTAAAAGTTAAATTTGATTCTTAAGAAGTGAAAATAAAATATGAGGATATTTAAGAAATTATGAAAATAATATGATGGAAAATGATTGAATTTTGCTGCACCAGTCCATAATAGAGAAAAATCCAGATCATAAATTTCCTAAAGTATGAGTGCTTTTATAAAACTTTCCCGAGAGGTATCTAAAATGTGAATGGCCATAGTTGTGAAAGTTTAAGGAAGAAGACAAAGTGATTTTATTAGATAATGAATGGCTATAATACGTTGAAGATGTTAGGAATTGGTCTCTTTAAGTGCCAGTTTAATTTGTTTTATTCCAAATTCAGAATAATGATGCAAAATAATTAATTATGCCCATTATAACTTCTTATTTTTCGTGGTCTCTTTCAGATCTTCTTATAGCTTTACTTCAATTATTAAAGTGTTTGGTAATCTCCAAATAATCATCACCTCAATTTTTGGGGTTCTCAAATTCTGACCACATTTTTTTCCATTGATTTTGGAGACTAGATGATGCTATCAAATTCTTATTCAGGGACTCTTATATGAAAACCCCATTACAATTGCTTCTGAACAAATATCACTCTCTACTATTTAATGAACTTTCTTAATTTAATGAACTTTCTTAATACTTCATATTTGTTTCATTTTTCTCTCTCATATTTTTATAGTTTTTATTCAGATTTATATTCTGATAATATAAAAAAAAGTAATTATAGTTCTGATTCATTTTCAAAATTAGTTTAGGAGATGAGATTTATATTTCACTTATAGTTCGATTTCATTTTTAGTTAATATATGATTTTTCTAATCTTTTTCCTCATGTCAAGGAAACTTTCTCAACTTAAACGTGACCCATTAATAGATAATCCGATTTTGATTCAACAAACTTGTTAACAATTAGGACTCTACTTCATTAATAACCTTCTTAACAATCAGGGTTTCTCAAACTATACAAAATATATCATAATTTATTAACAATTGACTTAATCAAAGTCTAATAAACTAAAAATTAAGGTTCAATATATTAATAACTGATTCAATTTAGATCCAATAATCTTATTAATTAGGTTATGATATCATGTAAAAAGTTATTACGGATCTAATTCACCTTTAAAATTGGTTTAAGAAATAAGATTTATACACACTTATATATTATAATTTATTCTAATTTAACTTCACTGAGATTTTTTTAATATATATTTAATGAATTCGAGTTAGATTTTGTTTAAGCAAAATTAACTCAAATTACTGGTACATATTTTAATTGTTTTTTCACATGTAGTACCTATATTTAAAAAAAAATAACAAATTACTAATATAATAAGCCTAAGTTATTAATTATAGTTTTTTTATATTGAAAGTTTTTCATTTTAATATATGTTATTTCAGAATTACTAGTTAGTTATGTTATCCATCTAATATTACACAAGTATTCCGGCGTTAAATAAAGAGATTATAAGTAAATAAAATAATTTGAAAGGGAGTAAATGAAAAAAAAAAATGTAACTTAAGAAAAAGTAAAAATTAGATAAATTTTAAACCGTGTAAATTATTGAGAAAATATGATACATAAAATTGTTAACAACTAATGAAATCAATACAGCAAAATGGTTGCACTTATTGACAAAATGTTAAATAAAATTTACATTTTTATCTTAAAACAGAGTCTTTTTTACATTTTTAATAAAATTATATTCATGTTTTCTCTAGTTTTATATAGATATTAATCCTTTTTATATTTTTAATTAATAATATTCACTTTTTTTTAGTAAAGAGAAATTTATTTCTTTATTTTATTTAAAAATATTATATTAACTAAAATTTAACTAAATATTATAATAAATGAAAATACAAATTTCAAAATATAAAATTAAAAAAATTACAAAATAAAATATTTATTTTATATAAAAAAAAATGTAAGTGTCACATTATTAAAAATATATAGAAAATGGATGTCATTTATTACATGAAAGAGATTATACCTATTTAAGAAAAAAATAAAAAGCGTGAATGTCATTTTATTAAAAAAAAATATGAGTATCTATTTTAAAATTTTAAAAAATTTAAATGCCATTTAATATATAAATGCAATTTTTCCTATAATCAAGAACTGAACCAAAAACTATAGGATAGAACGGGCCAATTAATTAAAAAATTTAAAATTTATTCAATACTATATATATATATATATATATATATATATATATATTAAATATTTGTAATATTAATAAGTCTTAATTATGTTTTTAATATTTAAAATTTAGAATGAAATTAGTTTTGATTTCTTAAATTTTAAAAATTAGAACTTTAATAAATTATTCGTTTATCATAGTAATAATTTATTAGAACTAACATGTATATATTTTTTAAATTCTTTTATTTGAAGAAATAAAGTAATCAATGTAAAAGTAACCAATATGATTTTTCTTGATTAAAAAAAAGTGACAACTTTTTACATCATATTACTTAAATTTTTTTAAGCAAAATATTTTATAAAAAAAATATTAATTTTATTCAACGATTTTAAAGAATAATTTATCACTTAAATATATGAATAAATGACAGAGTAAAACAAAAATATTTTTTTATAAAAAATAAAATAAATAAAGAAATAAAAATTTTATAAAAACCAAACAAAAAATTATTAAATTTATTAAGGAAAAATATTTTTTAAAATAAATAAATAAAGAAAAAAATATATAAATAATGATATAAAAAATTAATCATCAAGATTAAAATAATCGAACATAATGATAAATATCAAATATAATTTTTCATTAAAAACAAATAGAATATAAAAAAATTATACAGTAGTTAAATATTACTATCTCTAAAATTATACTTTATTAAATATTTTTTATTATTACTAAAATACGCTTATTAATATTAAAAAATATATATATAAAAAAATAAATTAAAAAAAGGTTAGGGGGGTAAGCTCCCACACTTTAAGGTACATTCGTCTCTTATCTTAATATAGATAAGAAGTTCTTTAGCTAATTTTTCAATTCAAATGCTTTACCATTCTTCACACACCACACACACATATACTTATCAATACATTTAAATTAATGTTTAGAACTTTTATAATATTAAGATAAAATTATATAATAAAAAGAATAATGAATATAAAACTTCATATCCCTATGCTCTCTCTATTTATTGTTATACTTTTATGTATTGTATAACGAATAAAAGTACTATTTTTTTATATAAAAATATTATTTATTAATATAACACCAAAAATTTTCAAAAATAATAAAAATATAAAATTTATACATATTATATTCATATATTTTTATTAAATCTGTAAATAACAATAACATTTAAATTTATAATATAATAAAATTTTACATTTTTATCCTTTCAATCATTTGTTCAAATAAATTTAAAATATTTAAATAATCATATCAAATTATTCATTTACATACTTAAAATATTAAACAAATTTTTTTAAAAAATTATATAAAATTTTTAATCTCAAGAACTAACACTTGTTCATCCATATTGGTTATCTAATCGTGATTTTTTATTTCAAGCATTCTTCATTTTTCAACATTAGTACATCTTGTTAAATTAGAACAATAATTATTGGGCATCTTAAAGTTGTTTTAGCCAATGACAAACTAGTTTTTTTGTTTTACATTTAAGGTATAATTTGATTTTGGTTTAACATCTTCCCATTAATTCTTGGTATTAGCTCCAAGTCCTTTCGCCTACAATATAAGATTATATCCATCTTTACCTTCTCATTATCTTGTCTTTCCATTGACATTCATGACAATTTTGATTATGTTATTAAAAAAAAATTCTCTATGTGCATCACGTCTAAATTATGTGTCAACAAATTATCTTTCCAATATGAAAGATCTCAAAAAATAGTTCTTTTTGTCCAATTATGTCATTATTTGTATTCATCTATTTTTGTCATTGGTAAACCATATTCTATGACTTTTGACAAATTCATGACTTCACTTCAAACTTCTTCAAGTGTTAACCTAGGAGGTGGTCCATCCATTTCAACTTTTCCTTGTTTAAAGATATTCTTATTCCTCCTAAATGCATGATCAATGGCCAAGTGCCTATGATGTGAGTTAAACCAAGAAGGTTTTCCCCTATTTTTTAAGGTAAATATGTTTGTATATGCTCCATACAATGTGGACATGCTAACTTTCGATGAGTCCACTAACCAAACATGTCATAAGCAAGAAAGTAATTTATAGTCCATATCAATGATGCCCTTATCATAAAATTTTACTTCTTAGAAACGTCATATATCAAAACACCACTCCACAACTTTTTCAAATCATAAATCAGAGGTTGTAAATATATGTCAATACTAACCTTTAGATTTGATGGTCCTAGAATAACACAACTTAGAAATATAAAAATTTTAGTCATGTACATTTCTAGAGGAAGATTGTATGGTGTAAGAATGATTGACCAACAAGAATATGGGGTATTTGATAATTGAATGTATGGATAAATCCATCATAACATAAATCAAGTCGCACATTACATGGCTTAGAGAAAAAAAATGGATGTACCCGATAAAAATGTTTCCAAACTTCCCCATCATCTCCATCAGATGGATGACATAACACACCTGAGTTTCTTCTATTCTCATAATGTCACGTCATCTGTTTTGTAATTTGCATTGATGCAAACAATCTTTATAACCTTGAAATTATAGGCAAATCGAACATTTCCTTAATCGAGATTGATTTTTTTTTGCTTGTTTTACTATTGTAGTCACAATATCTTGACTTATGACAAAATTTGAATTTCATTAACCCTCTATCTTCTTTGCCATATTCATTGTCATAATAAAGTATATAACCATCCCCACAACAATCAATCCTCTTAACCTTAGATCCTAGTTTTGAAACTAACCTCTTAACAATCAATCCATCTTAAATATACTACCTCATAATAAAGAAAATGTCATAAATATTTATTCTTACTCCATTGTAATTTTACTTTTATATGGTCATGAATATAAATATATAAAAATTAGGGAACCATATTCAAACCCAAAAAAATATAAGCCCAAATGACTAAAATGTAAACTCTTGCTTCCTACCTCCTATAACTTTTATCTACATCCTTCATATATATATATATATATATATATATATATATATATATATATATAATATGAATTGTAAAATACATCCTTTTTCTACCCCAAAACATTTTTAATTAATAAATATAAAATTTATGAAAAATAAAAAATAAAAAAAATCACATATATTTATTTCATAAATAAAAACTTATAAAAATAAGAAAATATTTTATTATGAGTAATATTGTCTACTAGAACAATGACGGTAGACTGTGAACTAGTACACCAATTGAGTTCCTAGGAAAGAGAAGTGGACCACTAAAAGACACTCTTAAATATCAAGTCTTTCCTAGTTAGAACTTTCTTAAACATGCATTCTCACACTACACTATATATCCAATAACAATAATAACTTTTTTTAGGTGTGAAAAATTAATAAAATATTATTAGGCATTGCAATAGCCTTTATAAGTTCTTAACGATAAAATCATAATAAACTTGAAATCAACTTCTTTAAAATAAATAATCTCTTTTTTTTTAGATCGGCAAAAACAAATATATTCATGAAATTGGTACCAGAAGTACCAAAAACAATTACAAGTACATAATTATAAAAAGATGTGCTGAAAATTCAGCAATTAACAAGATAATTATCCCTTTCATTACTATTCAATGACTTAACCTATCCAACACAAGATAAAGGGTTTATACACCATTGAGCAAAAGTCCCAAAATTCCTGTTAACTCTATTGATGATCCACGACCAAGTTCTGACTTGAATTAAACCAAAAATCTCTTCAGCACTTACCTTTTCATTTCGAAATAACACCTCATTTTTATGTAGCCAAATAGACCAAATCACTCCAACCCAGAGTATATTCCATACACTCTTAAAATCTTTATTTCCCGTCATCCAACAATGTTGCAGTAAATGCCTCTTTAGATTACTTGCCTTACATGTATTTATTCCAAACCACAAATAACATTTATCCCAAACAGCACTAGCTACCTTACATTCAAAGAATAAATGTTCAACATTTTCACTTTACAGTCCACATAAATCACAATTGAGATTTGCCAATTGGATTCCTCTTTTTTGTAAGTTGTCCTTTGTTGCTATTCCTCCAATTGTCGCTCTCCAAACCAAATGTACTGCTTTAGGAATTGTTTTAATCTTCCATAGCCTTGTGAAGAATTCTCTATCCTCCTCCTGCAAGTCTTGGTCATGTTGAAAACTCTCCCATATAAGATTATATGCAGAATGTACAGAGTAACTTCCCAGCTCACCACTCTTCCATAACCATTTATCTTCGTCACCCTCTTTTGGCTGCTTAGAATTTATAATATTTATTAATCTTTCCAATAGGAGTTCTTCCCACTGAAACCACCCCCTCCTCCACCTCATATTCCACTCCCATTCACCTTCCTTCCAACAACCTATTTCCTTAATAGTTTCATTCTGATTGATAGAGTTGAGATACAACCTATGGAATTTGGATTTAAGTGCTTCATCCCCTACCCATTTGTCATGCCAGAACTTAATCTTCCTACCATTCCCCACCTTCCATTCAATATCATTTTGAAATCATTTCCCTTCCACTTCATTTGCCCCACAAATTTTTCTTAGATCTCTCCACCAAGTAGAACAATCATTTTCTCCTATCAAATCATCTAGACCTCTCCACACCCCATATTTTGATAACATTACCTGTTTCCATATCCCTCCACTTTCATGTTCTAGTCGCCACCTCCACTTAGCCAAAAAAGCAATATTAAAACACCTGATATCAGTTATTCCGAGTCCGCCTTTGCATCTTTCTTTACAAACTGTATTCCACTTCACCCACTAGATTTTCCTCCCGTCATTCCCCCACTCCCACAGGAACCTTTTTTGTATCTTCATTACCTCCTTAGCCCACCCCCACAGGAACCTTTTCTGTATCTTCATTACCTCCTTAATCACGGTACTAGGCATTTTGAAAAATGACAAATAAAATAAAGGTACCGAATTCAACATATTTTTAAGTAGAGATACCCGACCACCGAAAGATATATTTTTACCTTTCCATTTTGCCAGTTTCTTCCGAATCTTATCGAGAATAGGTTCCCAAAACTGTATACGTCGTTGATTTCCCCCAATTTGAATTCCCAGATACATGAAAGGAATTCTCATTTGTGTGCAATTCAGGATATCGGCAAACACTTCCAACACTCTACTTTCCACCCCTAATCCACCTAGTCGACTCTTGGCAAAATTAACTTTCAACCCTGAAGAGAGCTCAAAAGATCTGAGAATAGTTTTTAGTATTAAGACATTCTGGTGTGTCGCCTCACAGAAAAAATTGTATCATCAGCAAATTGTAGCAAATTGACCTCCTCATCTAGCCTCCCAACTTTCACTCCTGTCAACATACTTTTGTTTTAAATTCTTTTGGGCCAACAGAAATAGAAAAGGCGTCAAAGGGTCGCCTTGTCTAAGTCCTTTAGTCAGAATAAATTCTTTTGTAGGACTACCATTGACTAAAATAGAGACAGAAACAAATAACAAAAGATTTTTTATCCACCCAATCCACTTCTCACAAAAACTGAATCTTCTCATCATGTAGAATAAGAAATCCCAACTCACAGAGTCATATGCTTTTTCAAAATTAACTTTTAGAATTAGTCCCTACTTCCTTTTTCTCTTCATCTCATCCACCACTTCATTTGCCACAAGCACACTATTCAACATACATCTCCCTCCTAAAAAAGCACTCTGAGAATCATCAATTAACTTGTGAATATACTTTTTTTATCTGTAGACAACACCTTAGTGACAATTTTGTATATGCAACCCACAAGGGATATTGGCCTGAAGTCGTTGAGATTAGTAGGATTTTCCTTTTTAGGAATGAGAGATATGAATGATGCATTGCTTCCTTTGGGCCAACACCCATTCTTGTGGAAATCCATAAGAGCCTACATAATGTCATCCTTTAATATTTTCCAGAAATGTTTTATAAATCCAAAGTTAAATCCATCCGGACCAGGACTTTTATTCCCATCGCAATCTCATATTGCCTCCTTCACCTCTTGCTCCTCAAACATTGCTGTGAGCCCTATATTATCTTCAGGGCTAATAGTTTCAAATTGAATCACATCCAACAAAGGTCTCTCCCCCCCACTTTCCGTAAATCTCCCAGAGAAATAATCATGTATCTTCTTCTTCACCATATTTGGATCATCTCTCCTCCCCCCAACAATCATGATCCCTTTTAAATTATTTTTAGCTCTTTTCCAGTTAACCATTGCATTGAAGAATTTAGTATTGGAATCTCCAAGAGCCAACCATCTAGTCCTGGATTTCTGCCTTGCTAATGATTCTTTTGTAAACCTTAACTTCCTTAATTCTGCAAATAGTTTTTGTCTTTCTTTTTTTCCCACATCACATAGATTTCCGTTCTCATCCTCCAAGTCCATATCATATATCTTTTCAGTCACCTTTTGCATATTTTGGTTTATATTCCCAAAATCCTCCTTATTCCACCTCTTTAAATCAAACTTAAGTAACTTCAACTTCTCCTTCATATTATATAATTCTGCCCCTCTTTTCTCATACATCTGCCATGAATCTTTGACTAATTTCTCATAACCTTAGCTCCCATCCACACATCTATCACCCGGAATGGTTTGGGCCCCCAATCCGCACATGAATTTCTCATCACCAGTGCACAATGATCTAATACTGTTCTGCACAATGCATACTGAACACATCCAGACCATGTCTCCAGCCACTCTTTTGATATTAGAAACCTATCTATTCTGCTTAAAGATGTGTCTTTTGGCCTGTACCAAGTAAATTTTCTTCCTACCATCGGTATGTCAAACAACTCCATTCCTTCTATGAAATTATTGAACCTCCTTATCTGCTGTGACTCATTTCTAACTTCACCGACTCCTTTCCTTTCATTTGGATTCCTAATTGAGTTGAAATCTCCTATTAAACACCACATATTATGACTTGTGTTTTGTCTCACCCATATCAGTTCCTCCTATAGTTGTTTTTTTCCTTTCTCATCACACGGTGCATAGACATTTATTACCATACATGCTTGTTGTTCTGACGCCATCTTCCTGATATTCCAACATAACCCTTTCCTTGTATTGTGTTCTCCAATTTAAATTGTCCTTTCTTCCAGATGGAAAGCAACCCCCTAGCCTTGTTCATTGCAGGGCTAACCACCCATTCAGCTTCATCGTCACCCCAAATGGATTTGCACATAGCCTCATTTATTGTTTCACATTTTGTTTCTTGTAGACAGGCCATTTCTATCCCTTCATTTCTAATAGTTTGCCTTAGGTAGTTTCTTTTCATTCGTGCCCCCCTAGTCCCCTCACATTCATACTGAGTATTTTCATAATAATCCTGTCATACCCTCCCCTTCTTCCCCTATTTATGCCTTTCTCTTCTCATTGGAGTCTCTCCATTCTAACTCTTTGAACCGACCAACAATTTTGCTTTCGTCTCCTATGAATGTAACTCCCAATTTTTTCCCCAAATCCCATAATTTTTCCACTTCAACAGGTCCATTATTTAACCAAAATAACCTATTGCAATTCTTAATTCCTTCATCAGAGATACTGTTGCTAATAGAGTGAATTGCTAACCTTAACTGTCGACGTTGAAGTGCTGCATTTGACTTTGTTTTCACCATTGCATTGCCATTATTCCTGTCCTGGTATGCTTCCCGCGCTCCATCAAGGCCCATTGAGTTTGTTATCATCGACCTTCCTAACATTTTAGAGTTATAATTACACCTATCATCCTTGCTTTTTCCCTTATCCTCCTTTGAGTCCCCCTTCGAAGACCCAATTTGAGCATTATTGTCCACATCAACAGAATTAAGTGGATGTATACCCTTGGCCAAAGCATACGCTCTATCAACTTCACTTTTTGCACTCTTTGCCCCAAGACGTTTACGTTCCAGTGCAGCCCACATCATACTCTGTCTATCACTCATTGTCCTACCTCTCTCCCTATTTATCTTTATACCCATCTCTGAATGCCCTTTTTGAGTCACCTTTATCCTACTACCTTTCTTTTCACTTTCCTTTCCTACTACCCAACCATCTGATATCTCGTCCTGCAGATTTATAAGTCTTACATTCTTCTGGTAATCATGTATAGCTTTATCCAATCTTGGAATTCCAGGACTTTTCTTTTGTTTTGATTTCTTCCCTTTTCCATCCTTTTCCTTTTCAACATGTAGGGATAGTGTATCCTGCACCCAAGATTTCAGGCTGCTAATCTTGGGGTTGGTCTTGTCCTTTTCTGACCTTTGTCCTAACTCCCCATCATCGACTATGAAACCACCAGAGAGCGGCACCGAATGCTCCGAACAGGACGATACTCCCTAATTTAGATCAACACTAGCAATAGAGCTTTTATCTTCCTCCAAACATATTCTCCCTGTGGCATTCCGTTTCAAGCAAGTATGAACCAAATGTTGCTCTTCAACAATGGATACTAACACTTCCTTTCCATTAATCTTAATGCGTCGGGAACAATTAGCCGAATCACACATAGGTAGACAAATCAATAGTCTTGCAAATTCTAAACGATCCATTTTCATTGTTGCTTCATCCACTGCAATCATCGTCCCAAAAGGGGCAATGACCCTTTCGAAGCACTGTTGCTCCCACAATTGCAAAGGAATACCTCTACATCTTACCCACACCACTCTGTTCCCAGAAACTGCATCTTGTTCCATGGTACGATTGACTTAAACCATAATGATAACCAATTGGTATTTTTCTCCACTTTGTCCCGAAGATCCACTCCCTCATCTCCCAATAATAATATCAAATTGTCTCCAAGGTACCTTGTTCTGATGTTATAGACACCTTCCATAAAAAACGCTTCCTGGATGATCTCTGCCTTCAAAGGATCGAATAATCTCCCAACCATGCACATATCCAACCATTCTTTCCTATCGCAGTCGACATTTATCTTAGTTCTAACCCATTTTGGTTCTTCACCTTTTTCGATTTTCCCTTTTTTTCGGGAACCTTTACTCTCTCCTTTCACAACTTGTGCATACGTACAATCCTTGTCCTTTAACCTCCATTCCTTAATGGTACCGATTTCCTTCCTCCGGGTGCTAGAAGTGGGCAAAATGACATGTTTCGCAACCTTCTGATTCTCCTCCCGTCGCCCAAATCTGGGTAAGTTGGCATGTATCTTCTTATTACCAATCCAAATCTGGTCTAACTTCCTTTCAAGTTCCAATAGATTTTTTATCCCTATAAAACGAACAAACCCATATCTTTGACCCTATCTATTCAACTTCTTCGCTATAAACACCTCAGTTACGTTTCCCCAGTTTTGAAATATTTTCCTCATATCAGTTTCCCCGAACGCAGAAGGAAAGTGAGAGAAGAAAAAAGTTATCACATTATGCCCTTCTCTTCTGTCATTCTTGTTTGTCTCATTCAAACACAACCTAAATCTCACATCCCCCATTCCTACTATACGATTCACCTATGCACTGTTTCCCTAGTGAGCTTTATTCCTCGATGTCACACCTAATAAGAGCATCCCATGAATTCAAGACATATAAAACCTATGCTTCATCAACCAACTTCTCTTTGTCCTCATCAAACATATGTTTACCTATAAAAATGTTCAACCCAAATAAAAATACCCAAAAATTCAGACAGAAGAGTAAATAATATATCTCACATATGTTATAGATATGCATAAGAAAATAGGCAAAACTAAACATGCACACAAATGAAACATGTACACACAAACATATCACATATCTCAACTGATCAAGCATAGTTTGGAATTTCACACTACTAAGCATTTGCTTGGACTTTTCAACTGATCAAGTAGAACTTGGAATTTCATAATTAACCAAGTAGAACTTGAAATTTCATAACTAACCAAGTAGAACTTGAAATTTCACGATTGACCAAGTAGAACTTGAAATTTCACAATTGACCAAACACACACAAATAACTCAACAATTAAATCACAACTCATTATATTAGCACAAACTAATTAAGGATTTATGGTTGCCTCAAAGCAAACAAAATCCTATTAAGACTTAAGGGTTGTCTCTCTACCCAAAATTCTCATAAGTACACACACATGAGACATTCCCCACTCTCCCTCTTACTTCGAATGACGATACGCGACGTATTAAGATGTTACCCTACGTAACACCTTAAGATGCTACGCTACGCGACGCCTCATGTGACACCTCTTATAAGATTTTTCCCAAATATAAAAAAAAATATGGAATGAAAATAGAGAGAGTTTAACACCTATTTATATAGGTAGAGTCAGACTTATAAAGATTAAATACTAATAATATCTTTTAAAATATTAAAAGTCTTACATTATTTTTTAAAATATTAACAATCTCACATTATTTATTTAACAACTCATTATTATCTTTTCTTTAACCACCTAATTTTATTTTATTTTATTTTATTTTTATTTTATAAACTTGATTAAATATTTTATTTAACCTAATAATTAAATTATAATATATATATATATATATATATATTTTTTTTTTCTCTAAAACAATTTTACACCATTAAACTCTAAGTAACATTTGTGTTAAGTCTATGACTATTTTTTTTTTCACTTCTTAAAATTTTATCAATCAAATAATTAATTATTTAAGTTGTATATTCGAATGCATCTAATTACAAGATAACAAATTCATAGTCACATGAAAGTCGAATAACAATCTTACTCTTTATATATAAGTTTGAAGTTATATGCATCATATTAAATTTGCACTCTATAAATACAAATTAAATTAAAATATTGTTTTAATATGTAGTAAGTGTTTATGCAAGTAAGTTTGCACGAAAAGTAATTAATATATTGGTTACTGCAAAGAGATTCCAAATATAAATTGGAATTTCATAAAGAGCAAATAAAAAATTAAAAGTTATTATTTCTTTTGAAATATCAATTGGTCACTAGTTCATTGCATGGTACATACTAATTTTACTTTCAATAAAACTTAAATATATTTTCTTCATCGTACTAAATCCTCGTAGAATAAATAGGATGGTCGTGTTGAGTGGTCGCACAACCGTGCTCAGCCAGCACAGATCTACTGAATGGAAGGGTCGTGCTGACTGGTCGGATCTTTATCTCTTCTTAATTTTCTTCTCTTTCCAATGATTTTTAATATTTCTTCTTACATCTTTATCTATATCTAATAAGATAAAAAAAACAAATCTAATGGTTCATCAACAAAATAATAATAACAGCAAAATGAAGTTATTTTCAAAAATGAAAAATTTGATGCGAAAATATCTTCATGATGGTATAATTAAGAGCGTAACAATGAATAAAAAATAAGATATTAGTAATCCTCTTTTATTTTCTTATCATGGTGCATGACCGTTCTATTGTATTTTTATTCATCCTTTTAGAACAAGTTTATATGTAATTTATGTTTTTATTTGCCATCATTCTCTAATTATAATAGTAGTTGGATCTAAGTAGACTTTACTACTTGTACTACATTTATCTATATTTTTATCTTTGACTAATAAAAACAATTAACAAAATGAGACTTATCAATCACCCTAAGCTTGAGCCTTGTTTGTCCTCAAGCAAAGGTTGCTGTCTACACTTGAGCTATGTTTGTCCTCAAGCTCTTCTTTATACTCGAGCTCTGGTTTGTCTTCAAACAAGCTTGCTGAGTCTGAATCTAAATTTTAAAGAAGAAAATAAATAAGTTGACTTATTTTTCTATGTGCAAAATCAATCTTAACCTCCAAAAGTTACAGTAGCTTTGAAAAGTTCGTACAATCAATCACATAAAACTTTAATAATGCTATTGTAAAAAAAAAAATTATAAATCTAACTTATTTTAAGAGATAAAATTTATATATTACTTATATATTATAATTTAATTTATTAATATAAAATTTCTTCTAACGAATCTTGCTCAATACTCTTAGAAAAAAAAAAGTATTTTTAGAGTATTTATTATTACAAAATGATAAAATAAGAATATAAAAAAGCTAGTCTTTATATTTTAATAAATTTACTCTTATATGTTATTTATTCCTAACTTAAAATCTATAGCCATATCCGTTCCTAGTACACATTCATTTTCTCTTTTTTTTTTCTTATCCTTTGTTTCATTTAAGAATTTATTTCTTGAATAAATAATTGCTAATCTATTTTATTTTTTTCATGATAGAATACAATATAAAATATCTAAATAGTTATATTAAATCCATTTCTTTTGCCATGATAGTTGAAACATGGATAACTTTTTTTCTTAATGTTAATACCTGATAGACATAATCTTTTATAAATTTCATCAATGTCCTTTGTTTTATTCAACATTTTTTATGAAATAAATATTTTAAACTCTTATAATGACGACCATTGCATACATCTAATGTAGATCCATATAAATTATATTTTCAAATTTTCAAAAACAAAAACTATAGTTGTTAATTCTAAATTGTGGGTAAGATAATTTCTGTCACGTTGCCTCATTTATCTGGACGCATAAACTATTACACTTATAACCTAATCCTTGATTATTAAACATCACAATATACTTAGGTTAATCTGATAATACTAACAGAGCATACTTTGAACCATTATGAGAGAGATAAAGAGTTTTTGTGAAACATGATTTGTAGATAGAGATGTGGTTTTAATAACACTTTCCTTCAATTATGCAAAATCCAAAAATTTTATATAGTAAAAATCTTACCTTTACTGAAAATAGGCCGAACTATAATATATAATAAGATGTAAATTTTACATTTTAAATTAGTTTTGAGAATGAATTAAATTCATAATCACTTTTTACACTAATCCAATTCAGTTATCACATAAATTCAAATTCCATATAAAGATTTTCATACATTTCTAACCTCCCGCAATTTGATTACACTAAACCCAAGCCAATCAAATTTTCCACTAATTTCTACTATCATACCACCAAATTCAAATATACATAAAATAATATCCTAATATAAAAAATGCATGATAGATAAAAGTAAAGAGAGAAAAAACCTGGGCATGGATGAATTTTGTACTAAAAAAGAATTTAGAAGACAATTTTTATGAAACTTTAAAAAGAAAAAAAGTCAATAAGACGTAGAGAAAGGTAGTGGTGTGAACAAGTGAGACATCTTATAAAAGTGATGGCGGAAACAAAAGAGAAGATAACAATAAATATTAAGTCTAACAACGAGTAATCAGAAAAAAAAAAAACTTATTTTTTAATTCCTAGAAAAACTAACCATGTTGATTATTATTTAAATTGATATGATAAAGACGTGTTATGAAAGATGAAAATTTACCCGTAATAAGTAGTTATTATTAGTTTACATAATGATAGTAAATTTATTATATTTATCAAATAATCATTACATCACTTATTATCGTAGATAAATTATAATTAAAATTCGTAAATAACTAATGAATAAAAGAATGTTATGTTGAATCTTATTATGTGTCCTAATTAAATAAATATGATATGACATCAAAATATAAAATAATCATTTTAAATAATATAAATACATGTATACAAACTTTTATCATAAATTTTAGATAAACTATAATATATATATATATATATATATATATATATATATTTTGTGTTAATAAATTATCTTCTTCTTATTACGCACAACGTAAAAAATAAACTAAATATAAAAGTGAAATTTATATTTTATATTTTATATTTTTTTATTTATTTAATTTATGTGGGCATAACATCGGGTACAAATATATTTTTACAATACGGATATAAGAATGATATTAATATTCTAGATTCTACCATTGTAATCCCTAATTATTTATATCATATATGATTGTGTCCATTGTTAGCTTCTAATATCGAGTAGGTCTCCAAAAACAACATTTCTCTAACATTCTATTCTTTGTCGTATGATTTTAGAGATAGTAGAAAAACAAAATTGTTTCCAATTAGATTAATAAAGGATTTTATGTTTTGTAATGAAGATTATGAGTTTTATATATATATATATATATAAAAATTTATTAAATGTTTTATTAATGAATTATTGATGTGAAAGAAGATGAGAGATTGTGAAATGGAAAAAATGACATAATAAATTTGACTACTTTTATAAAAAATAAGAAGAATCATAGTAAGGAAAAAACTTATGTTAAAATAATTATAAAGAAATAGTTTAAATATTTCTTTTGTAAAAGAAGGGACATGCGAAGAAAGATTGTTCAAAATTTAAGAATTGGGTAAAAAAGAAAATTATTTTTTTACTATTATGAATCTAACATGACAAGTATTAATCATAACACATGGTGGATTGATTCTGAATTTACAATTCATATTTATAATACCTTGTAGGGTATGTAAAATCTAAGGAGACCAAAGGGAAGTAAGCAATAGATTTATTCAAGAAGTAAAATGAACTCACATGTGAAAGTCGTTGGGACATGCAAATTAACTTTAAGTAGTGATTTCGTTTTATGTTTGAAAAAGATATTTTATGTTCCTAGTTTTTAAGAAAACTTGATTTCTGTTTCACAAGTTACACTTTTATATTTTTTATTTAATTTTATGAATTCTGATTTAGGGTTTATCAATAAAAGATTATTGATTTTGGCAAATTGTGTAATTGTCTTTACTCCATTAATTTACAAAACAACACTATTTATAATTCTATGAATGTTTCTTCTAGATTAAAATGATGTTTGTGAATGAAAATTCATCTATCTTGTGGTATAAGAGATTAGGACATATCTCCATTGAGATAATTAAAAGGTTGGTGAATGATGGAGCATTTAGTACTTTAGATTTGTTGATTTTGAGACTTGTGTGAATTGCATTAAAGATAAGCAAACTAACAAGTGCAAAAAATGTGCTAAGATGAGTTCAAACTTATTAGAAATTATTCATACAAATATTAGTTTTCCAAATATGCATGCAAGTAGTTTGAGATACTTCATCACCTTTATAGATGATTACTCACGATATATGTATTTCTACTTACTTTATTCTAAGAATGAACCTTTGGATATATTTAAAGTTTTTAAGTTTGAAGTAAAGATACAATGTAGAAAACAAATTAAGATTATGAGATCACATAGAGATAGAAAATATTATGATAGATACATGGAGAATGGAAGAGCACCTTGTCCATTTGCAAAATTTCTTTAAGAACACAGGATTGTGGCCCAATACATTACGTCTAGTTCTTCGAATCAAAATGGTGTGGTAAAAAAAAAGAAGTCGAACTTTAATGGATATGGTGAGAAGTATGAGAAGTAATGCAAAACTTTCTCAAATCTTGTGGATTAAAACACTTAAGACAATTATGTATATAGTAAACCAAGTTTCAACTAAGGTTGTTTTAAAAACACATTTTGAGTTATTCAAATGTTGAAAACCTAGTTTACGACATACGTGTTTGGAGATTTCCGTTTGAAGTAAGAATTTATAACCCATAAGAGAATAAACGAAACCCTAAGACTATTAGTGGGTATTTCATTGGATGTACTAAAAAATCCAAAAAGTATAGATTATATTGTCCATCTCATAGTACTAGAATTATGAAATCAAGAAATACAATTTTTTTCAAAAATGACATGATTAGTGAGAGTGATTCAATTCAAGATATTAATTTTGAAAAAGATCACTACTAGGAAGTCTAACCCTCTCAATCAAATGATAGACGGTTAGTCATTTACACTTCTCTAGTTCAAGAGCATGTTAGAAAATTAGTTATTTGAGTTTTACAAGTTGTTGAAGATAATAATGTAGATCAAGTTGTTGAAGAGGAATAATAAGTAAATATTAGAAAACCTATTGAGCAACCAGTTGAAGAACAAACTTCTCATCAAGGTAATGAGACAATATTAAGAAGATCTATAAAAATTAAAAGATAAACAAAATCTAGTGATTATGAAGTGTATTTACAATAATCGGATTATAACGTTGGAGCCAAAAATGATTCTAAAATGTTTTCACAAGCTATGAGTTCTAAGGAATTGAGTTTTTAGTATAATGTTATGAAAGATGAGATGGATTCTATGGTGTCTAATCAAGTTTATGATCTTGTTGAGTTACCTAATGGTGTGAAATCTATTGGATGTAGATGGGTCTTTAAAACTAAAAAAGACTCACAAGCACAAGGTAATATTGAGAGACATAAAGTAAGACTTTTTGTCAAAGGAGTTTACTCAAAGAGAAAGAATTGATTATAAGGAGACATTTTCTCTTATGTCTAAGAAGGATTGTTTACGTCATGACATTAGTAACTCATTTTGATTTCCAGATACATCAATTGATGTGAAAACGATATTTCTTAATGGTGATATGGAGGAAGAGGTTTACATGAAATAACCTGAAGGATTCTTCTCTAGTGATGATGAACACTTAGTATGTAAGTTTAATAAATCCATATATGGATTAAAACAAACTTCATGCCAATGGTATTTAAAATTTCATGAAGTTATCTCTTTGTTTGGTTTTGAAGAAAACATCTTATAAAAATTTTGTTATTGTGTGAATTCAACAAGTGGACTAACACACTATAGTATATATCGAGTGTCATATCCATATGAATTTGAATAATATTTAATAAATTATAATCACTTTAAAAATAAAATCTTTTTTGGATTTTCAATTAAAAAAAATTAAATAAAATCTTTTTGAGATTTTCAATAAATAACTCTTAAAGATAAAATATTTTTAGGATTTTTAATAAAGAAAATAAAAAGAAATAATAAAAGATAACTTGAACAATAATAATAAATGTATTAGAATTAAATTTCATTTATCTTCTTCTTCTATATTTCTTCACTTATTTTTACTCATTAATCAATTAATCAATGTTATTGAAGTTTACTCATTAATCTATTCATAAAAACCCAAAACATTAAGAGTAGAAATAAAATATTAACATTGAATGAAAGAAAAAAAATAATAGAAGATTTATATAGAAGAAATTGATAAAATACATTTAATTCTAATATCAAGAAAATTAATTACTCATAATCATGAGTAACCTTAGCATAAGAATAGATGATGACAGTGAAGAATAAATCGTGGAATCATCTTCCCAATTGATTTAAGATTTTTTCCCTCACTTGCTTGATGTTATTTCTCTCTTTAAATCACTACCAAAATTTGTGTGTTTCTGTTTCGTTCCTAAGCTCTCTTTTTATATATAAAAATTAAGTTAAACTGGAAGAAAACAGAAAAATGTATTCTGTTACCAAATATTTTCGATATTTTTTAATATTTTTCTTCTATTTTTAATAACTGTTCTTACAAAAAGATAAATACAAAATTTCTCCTTTTTGAGAGGTTATTATTGCTTTAATTAAAATAAAATTGATAATTAAGTAGTTAATATATATTTTATTTTATTAATATTTGCCACTTAACAACATCATGGATTAATGTATATATTAGAAGATTAGTGGGAGCAAGATTTGCTTTCTTGTTTTATACGTAAATGATATTTTTCCTACAACTAATGATAAGAGAATTTTATAAGGTGAAACAGATTCTCGCAAAGAACTTTGATATGAAAGATATGGGAGGGACATCTTATATCATAGGCATTAAGATTAATAAAAAAAGATCTTGAAATATTTTGGATTTATCTCAATACATCTATATCAACAAGGTTTTAAAGAGGTTAACACAAAAGTATGTTCACCGAGTGTAAATCTTATTGTGAAGGATGATAAACTTGAATTGGGTCAGTACCCGAAAAATGACTTTAAATGAAAACACATGAAAAATATTTCATATACTTTAGCTATTGGAAATATTATATATGCTCAGGTCTGCATTAGACTTGACATCACATTGGTAGTTGGAGTTTTAGGAAGATATTCAATTAATCTAGGTGTTGACTATTGGAAAGCTGTAAAGAAGGTAATGAGATACTTTCAAGGAACAAAATGTTTCATGCTTATATACAAGCAGACTAAGAGTTTGAAGGTGATAGAATACTCTAATTCAAACTTCGTTGGTTGTATTGATACTAGAAAATTTACATCTGGTTATGTTTTTATGGTAGCTTGTGGAGTTGTATCTTGGAAAAGCAAAGAGTAGATCATGACTGCTACTTTCACAACGGAAGTTGAGTTCGTTTCTTATTTTGAGGCTACCTCACATGGTATATGGTTGAAGAGTTTTATATCTAAGTTTTGAGTTGTAGACTCGATAGTTAGGTGATTAAATCTATATTGTGACAAATCTACTATGGTATTTATGGCTAAAAATAATAAAAGTAAAAGTCAAAATAAGTACATCAATATTAAATATCTAACCATAAGAGAATATGTTAAGGAAAAAAAAGTAGTCATTGAGCATGTTAATACTTAATTGATGATTGTTAATCCTTTTATTAAAGACATGTCACAAAAAATTTCAAGTTCATGTAACACAAATAGGATTTGGTTCCATGATGGACAATCAGTAAGATTTATTTTGACCTATATAAAATTTTTATTCAGTTTGATTATCTTATGTACATATTTATTTACCTTTGAGAAATATAATTTAATTTGACCTAAAATAAACATAAGATTTATTTATTAATGTAAAGAAATTTTTATGAAAAACTTGATATATTGTGATACATGAGATATTATACTCATTATTAGAGAACATCATAATTGATATATTTAATTTTTTGTTGTGATTGATTTTTTTTTTTTTTGAATCGGCAATGACAAATATATTAATAAAAATTGGTACTAGAAGTACCAAAAATAATTACAAGATATAATTGAGTAAAAGTGTGCAGAAAGTTAAATAATTAACTAGATAATTATCTCTCTCCCTACAGAATGGTTATCAAATACTCATCAAGTAGATTATCTAACACATAAGAAACAAGACCAGGGATCCATACACTATTCTACAAAAGATCCAACAACCATTGAAACCTTAGACTAGACCCACAACTAGGAATTCAGTTTAGTTAGAAAGAAAATTTCTTTTGCATCTACCTTCTTATTGCGAAACAACGCGTCATTCCTATGTTTCCACAAACTCCACATCACCCAACCCACACCACCTTCCAAAATATGTTAATCTTCTTGTGTTGGAAGTGAATGTAGTGTGATAATGAGATAAATAGACCAAGTGGGAAAATGTTAACACTATACATGCATTTCCTATATTGTAAGAAAATGAGATATAAACATCAATTATATAAAAAGCAAAATACATACATTATAACAATTATCCCATATATATGCAATATGATCCCTTACTTAAGCTATTATCAACTAATTATATGAATTTTTGGTATCACATTTTACAACTTTGTGATAATAGAACTTTATAAATATTATATATACTCTATGTTGTTAAATCACCGAATCTAGTTTCTTCTATAATATATATAATAGCATATGCATTTAGAGAGAAAAAGTTTAAAATGTTAAAAGTATATTAAGAATTTCTGTCCATAACTATGGATGAAAGTTAGTCAATATTTTCATATTTTTCATTTTATAATTTATCATGAATACAATGTAATTAAATAAAATATACGTTAGAAATATCAATTAATAAAATCAACATAATTTTTCCAAAAGTTTATAATTTAAATAAGATATAAAGTTAAATTATAATATTATAAATTATTAATTAATATTAATATATATATATATTACTTTAAAAAATAAAACACGAAATTCATACTAATCATAATTTTTTAAATTACTATAGTTATCTAACTTTACGATTTAAAAAATAAATACATATTTCAATAATATTTTAATGAGAAAAATCAATATGGTGTTGTCATATAACTGCTACTTACCTCACAAAACTTTCTTGTATATTATGTCGTATCCGCCACCAAGTTTTCTGCAACAATCTCAACCTAATAATTATTACACTGAAATTAACAAGAAGAAAAAAAAGAGACAAAAATATACGTGGGATTGATTTTTATGGTAAAAAGGTGAAGCATTATTTCTTTCTCATTACTCTTTTATTGCATGCTTTAATGGCCAAGGAAAAACAAAATAGTGTTATACAAGTTGTATGTATATCAGTTGTTTGGATAGTCGAAGAGAATCACATTTTGCTCAAGTTGGATAATTTGAATTAATCTTTCACTTGCCACAATTTTAGGGTTCTTAATTATAACCTCTAAGGATGGTAGTATTTGTATAATATTTCTTGTTTTTAAGAAAATGTATAGCATAGACACCTGATGTTCAAATATGGAGTGCATGTGCGTGTGACTTGAGAGTACGTAAAGACACTCGTCTCTTATAGTATGCCAGTGAAACCAAAATCATAGTCATGCATGCATGTGTTGACATGAAAAACATAGTTAGGTACGTGAAAACATCTCATTATCCCTAATCAAATATTTTCATTACAATTACAATTACCAAATGGCTTAGCATTTCCTCTATTTAAACCTGCCAAACCCTTATTAACATCTCAACATCTCTCTCTTCTCCCTCCTCTCTCTCTCTCTCTATCTCTACCCTCTCTCTCTCTCTCCTACTACATAATGGACAAGAAACTATCTACCATGTCTCATGATCCTGAGGTGAGAAAAGGGCCATGGACAATGGAAGAAGACTTAATCTTGATCAACTACATCGCAAATCATGGGGAAGGTGTTTGGAATTCTTTGGCCAAAGCTGCTGGTAAAAATATTTTTTGTTCTTCAACTTTTATTTTTTTTATTCTTCTACCATTCTTTGTATTTTGTTTCAACTAAAGCCCTAGATTTATGAGAGAGTGATTCATCATCATCATCATCATGCTTTTACAGGTCTTAAACGTACCGGAAAAAGCTGCCGGCTCCGGTGGCTAAACTACCTCCGTCCCGATGTAAGAAGAGGGAATATTACACCTGAGGAACAACTCTTGATCATGGAACTTCATGCAAAGTGGGGAAACAGGTGAATTCAAGATACAGTTTATATATGAATAATAAAACAAACTTGTTAAAAAAAATAAAAAAATAACATAGTGCATATATATGTCTTCACCACCAAGATTTTATTTTTGAAATAAACAATATTCTTACCTGGCATAAATATTTTAAAGGTAAATGGTAATTTTTTTTTCTTAATCTCTGATCCACCATTTGGGTTCTTGTTGTTGTTACTTTTGCAATTTTGGTTCTTAAATTTAGAAAAATTTCATTTCTATAATCTTCAACTTTATGTGCGTTTTATTTTTTTTATTTTTTTTTACTTTTATTTAATTAGATTATTTTTTCATTCACCTTAAATAAATTTTTTAGTTTAAGGTTTAATTGGTCCAAAAATATATATTAAAAAAAAAGCTTTAGAGCTTTACCAAATTTTGAAGTTTTTAAAATGTGAAGACAAAAATTGTAAAAAAAAATGAAAATCCTGGATAAGAATTAAAGAGAAACCAAAATTATAATTTAGCATTTTTTGTTTAATCATCAATCTTATCCGTTTTCAAACTATGAAAGAAATTGTTTGTTGATCTCTTCTAACATTTTTGGGGCATATACACATTAGATGGCATATTAATTAGTGTGTTCTTGGAAGAGTATTTGAATGGAAGGACAGAACTTTAACCAAGGGAAAGATTGAAAAATAGGGAATTTGTTGAACTTATTGACACACATATTTCCTGTGGAAAATCTAAAAATATCAATTTTTAGAGCCTCCAAAATGATTTCGATTCCCATCCATATATGAATGAACTGGAGTATTTTCCTTTAAACCATGCATATTTTACATATATGGTTACTGTTGCATTCAATCCTCCCCTCTAACATCCTGAGTTATGATATAAGAAATAAAAAACATAGGTAGTTTATTTTTCTGTGAATTATGTTAAATTTCTCTTCTTTTATTTTTTCTCTCTTTGATTTTGAAATATGTGTTAGTTGTAATGTTGTTTCATGATTTTTTTTTTCTTCCTTTATGCACTTCTTATTTATTTTTTTAAGTAAATTGTAATAGTAAAATAAAATCAAATTTAGAAAAGCTGTTTGTCAATCAAGAAAAATATGATATGTAAACAACAATAAACTGGAGTTATCTTCCAAAAGAAAAAGAAAAAAAATTCAAGTTTGAATCAGCTTCTATTCTTTTAAAAAAAAAAAATGTTCTTCTCATTATACTTTCTTACATAGCTCTGTATAATGGTAAAAGTTGGAACATGTAGAAGAAAAGAAAGAAATATACCTTAAAATGTATGTACACTTTGAAAAAGAAGAGAGAAATAAGAAGAGAAGTGTCAAATTGTTTATATATATATATATATATATATATATATATATATAATATGATATGATAAAAAAAGATATAGATGAAGAATTAGAGTAGTTGTAAAATTTAAACCACATGAAAAGAAACTAATAATATATATTATAATATAAATTAAGAGTGTGTGGAAAGTGTAGAGAACGATATGAAAAGAAAATAAAAGGAAGATAAAAGTGAGTTAAAAAGTTTTAGTTATTTATAACATAATTCAAATTAATATACTAGCATAGGAAATATACCAAATATAATACAATAATTTATATTATTTATTTGATATATTAGTCCATAATATAAAGTGATAAGGATTATTTATTAAAATAATCTATTTTAATCTATTTTATATTATTAAAATTATTGAATTTAAATTATTATTATTATTATATTGAAAGTAAGCTTAGTAAATAATAAGGAATACGTATGATATATATCATAAAAATAAAAAAATTCAGAGAGAAAGAGGTGTAAGGTGATTATTAAAATTGAAGTTCGATAGAAATAACTTTGAAAAGAAAAGAAAAAAGTATAAAACAAGTCTAATAAAAAAATATATATGAGAAAGAAAAAATTGATGAGAAAATAAAGAGGAATAAGGTAGTGGTAAAATTAAGTGGAGACAAAAAGAAGTGAGAATTAAGAAGAAGAAAAAAAAGGTGATATGTGTGATGAAAAACTAAAAAATAAATTAATACGTAAAAGTTGGTTGCTTTAAAATAATAGGATTAACATGGAAAATCAAGATTAATCATGTGGAAAACATAAAGAAAAAAAATAAACTAAATCAATATTTAGTAGTATAGATTAGAATAAAAGTTTTATCTTCTAAAGGAATTTAGTTTACAACTGGCTATCTCTATAAGGAAGCTAGTGGAAGAGAAGGAAGTGAACTAGAGCAGTGGACCTTCCATTAATGGAAGTGGGCACAGTTTTACATCTTTCTTGTTCTAATGAAAGTGAAATCTTTGTTAGAGTTTAGGTAATGAAAACGAACCCATTCCATTCCCTCGCTTTTCATTACTTAGGGCAGGTATCCTTCTAAAGATATATCTAAGTGACATTTATAAATAATTAAATATATTATATTTGTGTTTAGTTTTTATTAAACTATTAAATTTATAAACTTATTAAAAAATATTACAAAAACTCTCAAAATTATTATTTATTCTATTGATTTACGATAAAATTCTAATTTGAATTAAATAAAAAATTTTATCTACACTTATTTTTTTCATTCCAAAATAATACTTTATTTTTATCTAGGCAAATAGACCATACAACTCCAATCTATTTTTTCATTCCGAAATAACACATCATTTTTACATCATTTTTATGTAAGCAAATAAATCACACAACTCCAACCTCAACTATATTCCACCTTCCATACCATTCTCACAATCCATTTTTTTCTATCTCAGCCTGCATCACAATCCAAACCTTTACAAATTTAATTCTAATCAAACAAGTTTTCACGAGGCAATTAGAAGAAAACATGGGGGGAGAGGTTTGAAAAGTTGCTAGAAAAGAAGTAATTGCATACACGAAAAATAGAACCTTTTGTTGATAATGGAAAGAAAAGAACTGTGAGAGAAGAGAAGAGAGATTTGAAGCATATACTCTCTCTCTCTGCTGCATGCATTGAGAAATCTGAGTTTCTTATCTTGTAGCCTCTGCTACAAAGCAAAGGAAACTCAGAAATTCAGCGTCTCGCGTACCTCCACAACGATCGTTTATAAGTGAGTCCAATATGTAGTCACGTTGATTCTCAGCCATTGAACATGGCCTCCTTTCAGACACAACCCTATTTAATATAGGAGTTGCCACTTTTTTACTAACCAAACTCAAATGCTTTCAACAACCTCACACAACATTTAATTACATTTCGACTAATTAATACTTTCTTTTTCAAGAAATTACCCTAAACATTTTAGCTTACTTTCTCTCATGCACCCTCCTATACACTCTCTCCAATCACACCTTTCAATGACACAGTCACATGATCAACTGGCTTTTATATGTAAAATGTAATAGCCCTCTGCACATGATGAATTAGGTATCTGCTTAAAAAATTCTGTGACATTTTCTTAGCTTGGAACTATTCATTCATTCCCATTTGTTATTAGTTCAAAATATAAAAAAAAAAAAAATACCCCAAGTTTATTCTTTTACTAGTAGACACTCTAAATTTTAGTTTTATCTTAATTAATTATTAAACTTATTGCATTCACAAACATGTATCTTGAATATTAGAATGAGTAGAAATTATTTATGTTTGTGCATAATTATAAAACTCTTTTAAAATATAAAGTTGATAAGATATTCAAAATATTTTTTTTATTTTAATAATATTTTATCTTCTTTCTAACTTGTAATATTTTATCTTCTTTCTTAAAAAAAAAAGTGATTTTTCAAAGAAAATATTTTAATATAGAAAAAGTTGTAACAAACGGTTTTGAGTGGGAAAATATAATATTAAAAGACTGTGTACTCTTATTAAAATCATAGCATTTACTTTGCTTATATAGTGTTTTCAAAAGAACAAACATTTAGATAAAAAAAACAATTTTGCATGTGATTCAAATTTATTAGAAATTATTGAGTTGTTTGAATTCTACTTATTATTCTTCCAGTCTTACTCATATAATTTGATAGTTTTTATAAAAAATAATTTGTTAATATCTGAAATTTACTCAATTGGGAAGTTTGACTTGCAATTCTTTTACAATGAAGACAAGCAGTACGAGTATTCAGATTTGTGTTACTCTCTGTTACAAATTACTGATTTTTCCCAACTCAGGTGGTCCAAAATTGCCAAGCAACTACCCGGAAGGACTGATAATGAGATCAAGAACTTCTGGAGGACAAGGATCCAGAAGCACATGAAGCAAACTGAGAGCTTCCAGCAACAGAGTAATTCTGAGACAAATGATCACCAAGCTTGCTCTAGCCAAGTCTCCACCATAGCTGAGCCCATGGAGACCTATTCTCCATCCTGTTATCAAGGAATGTTAGAACCCTTTTCAACTCAGTTTCACACAAATCCCGACCATTCCAATTGTTGTACAAACGACAACAGCAACTATTGGAGCATGGAGGATATCTTATCCATGCAGTTAGCCAATTACTAAACGGGGACTGAACCTATATATAAACACATAATATGTATAAAACCTAAGTGTTGAAGTTTCATAAAGCTGGAATCTCTGGCTTAAAAAAACATATCAGGTTTGTTATATATGTAGTTCGATGTTTGCACTTCGGTGTTTTGCGTACCATCAATATTTTGAGAACTAAATTACTTGTGTGCTGTAACTTATTATGAGCTCTTAAGTAAACTATATCTGCACGCAATTTTATAAATGAGATGGTATGTGGAGTATAAAGATTGGTTCAGAACTGCATCCAAGGCTTGGGAGTTCAATGCTTCTGTCACCATTTTCTCTTACTTCTAAGTTATTTAAGAAAAACTATATTTATATATTATACTTGAGTTTTGGACGGAAACAAATATCATTAACTTGTTGTATAAGGGGATTTCACAGGATAAAAATTGATGAGCTTTAAAGTACAGACCAAACATTAGTACATGGCTAAACATGATATATATTCGATATACACGACTGTTGCTTAAAACGTTCTCATGTTGATAAACTATTTCTTCTGTTTTTTACTGGTTCAAAATATTAACACAATGTAGTCTGGCACTGTAAATTGTGTAACAAAGTAAGATGTGTTAGGTATAGTCAGATAATAGTGCCAAACTAACCTTCACATAAACGGAAATACAACCATGCATGTGAGGCCATGAACTTGCATTTAGTCCTCCATACACACATCTACATCTACATCTATATACATATATATACATCTATATCTATATATATATCACCTAACTAAAGCCACAAGAAATTGACACGTGGGCAGAGAATAGCCACTTTAGTAATGTTTGTTCAAGTCACACTCCTTTTTCCTTAAGGTGCATAGCCATGCAACATTAAAGACCGACGGGAACCTAACTCTTGTCCATGGATGCAGTGATGTCTTCACATGGGCCTCCTAAATTTCATCATCACTGTATTCTTTTAGACTAGGGAAAATACAATAGAATGAAAACTAACACCATCTTTTATATGGAACTAATACATTTAGTTGCTAACTGTAGTTCTCATGTATCAGAGATATTTTTATATAACAGTGAAGGTTTTGATGATGGCATTGTTTGAAGTTGGGTTAATGCATAAGCTTTTGGGTAATTTTCTAACTGAAAGACATTGTCATGTTGCGAGCACCAAGTTAGGCCAGTGACGATATCAGAGAAAGAGCATTGGTGGTGTGCCAAACTTCAACTTTAGTTTAGCTTCCCACACACTTATTCGGAGAAAAAGGGTTGAGGGGGTAACTAAGAGACTCGTCCTGGGATTGTGCCGTGTCCTATTAAGGAAACAAGGACAATTTCTTGTAGGCTTTAACTTTGTACCTATGCCATGCCAAAAGGAACTTGCAGCATCTATGAACCACTCGTTCTATTCAGTCACATGTTTTATGTGCAGAATTCAATTTCAACTTCCAAAAAGAAACCTTACACGTGATGTGATAAGGATTGTTCACGTGGTGGGTTTGCCACTGGAGCAGAATAGGATCAAATTGAACAGATGAGTGAGTCTTACTTAAGATCCTCATCAGTTCATTACTCGATACTTCCAGCTGCATCAATGGGGCCGGGATATTCCCTTTCGCGTTTTCTTCTCTGCAACGGTTATTTTTTCTTTCTAACTCATCATTATTTCACGCCACCTTTTTAATACCTCTCTTTACATTCTTCGAAAGAGCATTTTGCTACATCTAACAGGTGTAAAAAAGTATTCTGAAATCAACAATTTTATTTCCATCTTTTCATAATCTTAGTAACAAATAACACAACTTAATGACTTCTCCTCCATTATCTTAATCATTACTACAATGGCTCTTTTATTTCAGTCGTTCAAAAAATTCTGATGTACTAAAACAATAGTCAATAACCTAAATTTCAATGATCGATGGTATTGATATGTGAACACAGACTTAAATCAGAGTTTGAGATTTCTCTAAATTAAAGCAAGATATCATCCGTTCATAATAAAATTATGTAACAGAACGTGAAACTGTGCATTAATGCCAAATATATTTGTAGTAGCCGAACTTAGTTGAGACAGTTTCTACAACAGTTATACATGATAAACTAGTTTCATGCAGCATAAATATAGCTATTCAACAATGTTAAAGATGAACGAATCAATGCAAGAAATAATTCTTTTATTCATAAGTTTTACTCTAATTTGTTCTTTCTTTCTTATTTTACATTCAAGAAGTTGTTGTTTACTTACCAGTCAAACACTGCCTAGAGTGATTTAAAGACCTATATTTGCATCCAGTCAAGAGATTTTCCTCTTAACATCATCTGAAACTTTCTTCAAATTATGGAATAACTCATTTGTTTCACGTGACAACAAAATCCAATGGTTAAGATCACTGTTGCAGAGGCAGTATCGCAGAGGACAAGCATAAAATAGAACTGATACAGAGAAACCAAGGCTAAATTCCTTTAGATAAAACAAAAATACAACTAGTTAGCAAATGGAGGAGTCTTTTTCTAGATAAAGTAAAAGCCATGGCTAATTTCCCAGCCTATGTAAAAATCGCTCATGATATTCATCTAAAATATACACATTTAACACTTCAAACAAAAGCTATTCTATAAAATTATAAATAATAACGTTTTTGTTTGATGGGATTCCCAACCTAATTGAACATTGGTTCAAATTTCATATTATCTTTTGTGTATTTTCATACAAATTTTGTAAGATTAAAAAAAAATATAAAAAAAAAAATCAATTATAAGTTATGACTTTTTTTCTTTTTTAGAAATAGAAATAGTCTTCTCGTTTCCAATTCTAATAGTAATATATTTTATTTTCATATTTTATATATATATATATATATTTATATTTATATTTAAGTGCAGTCGTTATAAAGAAATTTATAATAAAATTTTTTATGAATTATAAAATTTTTATCCCTACAAATTTATAAGTAAAAGGTTAGTAGAAAATTATTTTTCATAAAAAATTTATGAAAATTTTTTCACAAACAAATTCATAAGAAATTTTTTACTAATAAATCAATAAAAATTCTTTTTAAAAATAAATTTATAAAAAATTTCTCATAAATAAATTTATAAAAATTAATATGTAAAAAATAATGAAGGGATAATTAATTTTTTTTATAGAAAAAATTATGTGAAAATAATTATGAATAAATAATCTTATTATTATAGTGAGTCTATATAAAAAAAAATGTTTTGTTCTTATATCATATAATTAGTACTCTTATATTTTATTACGTGTTTTTATGAAAAAAAAAATTTCATTTTAGAATTATTGTATCACTATTAAGATGTCCTTATAATAAAGATCGGATAACATGCAATTGATTCCCCTAGAAGACTAAACAAACCTTGAGGAGCTCAACTCATCAACCCTACATATTGAGACTAGGAGAAAGAAGCTTAAATTAGACGTGTAAGATATGGATTCTCACCTTTCTAGAGTGATAAGTGCATGATGGAGAAAAAGAAAAAGAATAAGAATGTAAAAGAATATTATAAAGGGTTATGAACATCATTCTTGATCCTTAAAAATAGTTCTTTATTTTCTTTCTCTTCTATTTCTTCAGCTCATAATTTTGTAGGGTTTCATTTCTTTAATTTTTTGTAATTTAAATTTTAATTATATTCATAAATAAATAGGTTAAATTAGACTTCAAGTAAATACTTAACCAAAGTCAAAATAGGAGCATAAGTCTGGCCAAGCAAGGGAAGAGAAAGATCTAGAGAAGCAAAGAAAACATTTATTTTAGGAAACAGACAAAGCATGATCAAACAGGAGAATTTGAATTTAAAGTGATCTAGATCCAATTTGAATTTGAATTTTGAAAAGTATCTTAGTTTTAGTTCAAAATTTCGGCAAAGTTAGGCTATAATTTTTTTTTTCTTTTCTTTCTCCAATCACTTTTATGATATATGATGAAAGTGAATTTTAGAAGATTGTTTCTTTATGAGCATGATTATTTCTTTTGAGCTTATTTTGATATTTTAGGATTTAAATGATGATTCTTTATATCAAGTTCATTTAAATCCCTGTCTTATGTTGGATTTTTATTTTTGATCTTTTCTATCAAATATATTTTTTGTGTTTGGATTGATAGGATTATTGATTTAAGTCTTTCGTGAATTTACTTAATGATATATGACAAATGATGATAATTTACTTTTTGATATAAGTTTTGTTGCTATTATATATTTCTATGTTTTTTAAGTTTTAAAAAAATAATAATATATATAGAGAGGATGTAATATGTCCTATTTTTTCAAAGAAAACAACATAATAAAAAGGTCTAAGGGCTTTAATAAAAAAAGTTAAAGAAGTTCTTGATGCAAAGAAGAAGTAAGTTAATGAGTGAGTTATTGCCTTAATAAAAGATAAAAAGATATTTTACATTCTTTATTTTTTAAATCAATATAAAAAGTAGATACTAAATGGATTTCTCAAATCAATATAGAAAGTAGATACTAAATCGATTTCTCTTAAAATTGTCACTCTCAAAATATCAAAATAAAAATAAATATATTATAATATAGCATAATGTTTGTAAAAAAGCTTAATACTATTTTTTAGTAGTCTTCTTTTTTTAAATAGATGATACAGCATATTTTTTACATTAATATGATAGATTCTTGAAAATATACAATTAAAAAAAAATTACAAAAAATTTGTTGTTATAATAATAATTATCGTATATTCCTAACAGTTAAGTTATAAAAGATAATAAAATATATTTATATCTATTAACCTTCATCACATCACATTTGAGTTACTTTAAATAATGTTAAATTGATAATCGAAAAGTCATGTCTTTTACTAGTGCAAAAGTTATACTTGAAACTGAAAAGAAAAAAAATCAAAATGAAAGTGTTGTCTTACTTGTTTTAAAACTTAGATGCAAAATTACTTCTTGATTTTATTGGTATGATATGTATCTCGATACTATTCATAATTTTAAATTTAGATATTACTCTTGTTTTGTTTTAATAATTTCTAGTAGTAATTTAAATTTTTTTTTTAGATTTTTTTTTTAATTTTTCTAAAATATTTTTATTTTTATCTTAATTCTTAATTTTGTATCCTCTTCTCCATTTATTTGGTTTAGCTTATTACGCTCTTTGAGCTTTCTAATTTGTCTTCAAAATCTCAATTAAATTTTTTTCTTATGGTTTAGAGTTAATAGAAACCATAGCATCCAACAACAACCTTTGTGACTTGCCATGTCTTGCAAGGTATAATCTCTGACTCCAAACTCTTTGTGACACCTATGAGTATGTGCATGATAAATTCTCATATAGCTTGAGCTTCAAATCTAACTGGGGCATCACTGGTTCTAAGTGATTTTATTCATATAAGCCTTGTCCTGATTTGTGTGATCGATTGCTATCATGCAGTGTTTGTGCTTGCTACGTTGATGGTGGTGCTCTAGCTTTTCTCAGTTACCAAAGGAAAAAGTATTATTTTTTTTTTTTTTCATCTTTGGTTCTTCTTGTTGAATTTGAGAAAAAAAAAATTCCCAGGAGTTGATTGATAGTCGTGACATGTTTAACTTTGAGGAGTGATTTTCTCTTTTTTCTGGTTTATATTTTTTATATTTGATGAAAAATTCCACATTGATTAAAAAATGAGGTGTAAACTTAACGTTCTAAACTGGTTTTGCGAGTAAATTAGATCCGATAATCACTTTTTACATAATATTAAAGTCAGGTTAATTAATAAATTTATGATTCCCTTTTATATGATTTGAGGATTCTAAATGGTTTGAGGAGTCCTGATTGTTAACAAAGTTGTTAACGGACCACTATGTAGTGGCTTGATTGTTAGTAAGGTTGTTAAACTTAAATTGGATCATCTTTCGAGTTGAGAAATTCTCCTTATGATCCCCTTCTACATAGTTTGAGGATTCTAAATGGTTTGATAAGTCCTAATTGTTAACAAAGTTGCTAATGAGCCATTATGTACTGCTTTGATTGTTAGTAAAGTTGTTAGACCTAAATTGGATCACCTGTTCGAGTTGAAAAAGTTTTTTCGACATAATGGGAAGATATTGAGGAAATCCTATAAATCTTACCCTATCTTCTAACTGATTTTGAGAGTAAGTTAGACATCATAATCACTTCTTGTATTACTTCAAATATCACTATTCGAAATCCATTATGTTGTAAAAAAGATAATATGATAATATTAATCTCACTATTTCACTTTTTCTTTCTCTTGTGCAATTTATGGTGTTTAAATTATGATTTTTATCCATTTCTTGCTCCGTCGAAGGACCAGTTTCTTGTGATAGCAACAATAGAACCTATATTAAAAGTAAGTTAATGAAATATGTAGCTTCTGTGAACTCAAAGGTGGTCATACTATAATGCTGTCAAGATAATATTATAATTCTCTTTTGTGTGACAAATGGAAAAACTTAAGTTTTCATTGTCTTGATTCCTTAAATTTAATTTGATTCCTTACCTCCTCCACCATAAAGAACAGAAAAGAAAATGGCACCCTAATGCTATATAACTAATAATATGGTGTTAAATATTGATCCTTTGTTTCTTGTTCCAGGAGTTACAGTATAAATTGTGGTGGAAATCAGACTACTATTGCTATTGGAGGTATAACACATATGATGAAGATATATATATATATA
>BDMB01000025.1:792480-991180 GCA_016859785.1 Macrotyloma uniflorum
ATCTGATCAGCAGTCTGCTGATCTCTTAGAAACATCTTCAAAACAGTTGAAGGAAGGTTCAGACAGTACTGGCAGTGGTGCAGTGTCTCTTCCAGTATCAGGTACCAAAGACAAACCAGTTTCAGAGCCTAGTAAGGTGAAACCTACACCAAAGGGGAAAAAGAAAAGAAAAGAGATTCTTATGAAGGCTGATGCTGCTGGTTCAACATCTGATCTTTATAATGCATACAAGGGACCTGAGGAAAAGAAAGAATCTGTGTTAAGTTCAGATAAAATAGAAAGTGATTCTGCTTCTGGAAATTTGGAGCAGTTGCCTACTGATGCTGCACAGTCAGATAATGTGGCAAACGAGCAATCTAAGCAAAGTAAAGCTGAACTTGATGATTGGGAGGATGCTGCTGACATGTCTACAACTAAACTAGAAGTTTCAGACGAAACTGAACAGGTTAGTGAAGGAAGTACAGTTACTGGTAAAAAGTACTCGAGAGATTTCCTTTTGAAATTTGAAAAGCAATGCACTGATCTTCCTGAAGGGTTTGAAATCACGGCAGACATTGCTGAGGTTTTGATAAATCCTAATGTTAGTCCTCATGTAATTGAACGTGATTCACCTTCTACTGGAAGAATTATTGATAGGTCAGGTGGGATTTCTCGTCGTGGGAGTGGTATTATTGAGGAAGACAAATGGAATAAAGCTTCCAATGCATTTCATTCTGGTATGCGTTTGGATGGTGTTGGAGGTAATGCAGGATTTCGTCCTGGTCAAGGCGGTAATTTTGGTGTTTTAAGGAATCCACGCACACAGACACCTATGCAATATGCTGGAGGTATTCTTTCTGGTCCAATGCAATCCATGGTAAATCAGGGAGGAATGCAAAGAAATAGCCCTGATGGAGAAAGGTGGCAGCGTTCTACAAGCTTCCAGCAGAGGGGTTTGATTCCATCTCCTTCTCCTCAAACTCCGTTACAGATGATGCACAAAGCTGAAAAGAAGTATGAGGTGGGTAAAGTGACTGACGAGGAAGAAGCGAAGCAGAGGCAATTGAAGGGAATATTAAACAAGTTAACTCCTCAAAATTTTGAGAAGCTTTTTGACCAGGTTAGAGCAGTTAATATTGACAATGTAGTCACTCTCAATGGTGTCATCTCACAAATCTTTGAGAAAGCATTGATGGAGCCGACCTTCTGTGAAATGTATGCCAATTTCTGTTTTCATCTGGCTGCTGCATTGCCTGATCTCAGTCAAGACAATGAAAAGATTACTTTTAAGAGATTATTGTTAAACAAGTGCCAGGAAGAATTTGAGAGGGGTGAAAGAGAGCAAGAAGAAGCTAATAAGGCTGATGAAGGTGAGGTCAAACTGTCTAAGGAGGAAAGAGAAGACAGGCGAACTAAGGCAAGAAGACGTATGTTGGGTAATATCAGATTGATTGGAGAACTATATAAAAAGAAAATGTTGACAGAGAGGATAATGCATGAATGCATCAAGAAGTTATTGGGTCAGTATCAGGATCCAGATGAAGAAGATATTGAAGCTTTGTGCAAGCTGATGAGTACTATTGGGGAGATGATTGACCATCCCAAAGCCAAAGAACATATGGATGTATATTTTGACATGATGAGATCATTATCTAACAACATGAATTTATCTTCTAGGGTGAGGTTCATGCTGAAGGATGTAATTGATTTGAGAAAAAATAGATGGCAACAAAGAAGAAAAGTTGAAGGTCCGAAGAAGATTGAAGAGGTGCACAGAGATGCTTCTCAAGAGAGGCTGGCCCAAGCTGGTAGGTTGGGTCGTGGTCCAGGCAACAATCCGCCAAGAAGGATGCCTATGGATTTTGGTCCAAGAGGGTCATCTATGTTGTCACCTAATGCTCAGATGGGGGGACTGCGTGGATTGCCTACACAAGCTCGTGGGTATGGATCCCAGGATGCTCGAATTGATGAAAGACAAACATATGAGGCTAGGACATTGTCAGTTCCCTTACCACAAAGACCGTTAGGTGATGAATCCATAACCTTGGGACCAATGGGTGGTCTTGCCAGAGGAATGTCCATTAGAGGTCCACCTGCAGTTTCAAGTTTGACTGGTCTTAATGGTTATAATAATTTGTCGGAGCGCACTTCATACAGCTCTAGGGAGGATCCTGCATCAAGATATGCTCCAGATAGATTTTCTGGTTCTACTGCTTATGATCAATCTAGTGTTCAAGATCATAATGTGAATTATGGGAACAGGGACATGAGAAATTCAAATAGGATTCTTGATAAACCTGTTGCAACTTCACCTGCTAGAACGCAAGGGACAGCAGTCTCCCAGAATATTAGCCAAGACCGGTTGCAGGAAATGTCCATGTTAGCAATCAGAGAATACTACAGGTGCTGTTTTCTCTTCATGTTTCTTTTTTCCCCTTTGTTTCAGCTTGTTAGGCCAATTGTGCTTTTTCTTTGATAAACTATATAATTTAGTATTTATCATTTTTTTCCAAAATTCTTATTGACTTAATTTTTTGTTTGCTCTCACTTAAAAGCACCCTGTTTGTAAGACAGAATATTCCTGTTAGGTAAAGGATTTTATTTGTTTGGTTGATTTGTGGCTTGTATTGTTCTGTTTCAGTCAATGTATTGATTTCAAAGTATATTACAGTATTTATTTTAAAAGGGTTAGAATTGTGGTATTTATATTATGTGTAAATTTGTAAACAATGAAATGTTATGCTAAGTTCACTGTACAGGCCACTGTGGGTTCTGGCTTTAGTAAATGTGAAGAAAATATGTAGATGCATGTGATGTATACAGCAATTTTTAATAGCTATATAAATGTAAAATTATAAGTGGACGAGTTTATTTTATTACATTTTATGTATGCTTTGAGTATAAATTAACGTTTGAAGTAAATATAGTACTGGAAGGTATTAATTTTAGCTGAAGATGGCCTAACTTTGATAAGAGTTCATCTTGTTGAATTTTTGTCGTCTTATTTTGTTGTTTGTCATAGTTGATTTAGCTGCTTCATTTCTTCCTCAAGGTCAAGTTCCTCAAAGTTGCCTTTCCTGTATACAATAGTATGGTTTTGTTTGGACTTTTGCTAGGTCTATGAGTGTGGGATCGTGTTGTTTTGAAGTTTCTATTTCTGTTTCACTCAACATCATAAAATTGTTAAACTCCGTGTGATTCTAAATGTTGGATTGTGTTGGTGGCAATTGTGATGTTTTTGTTGTTTTGATCTGTCTGACTTTTATGATTGTATGTGATTACTTCTTTTTGGGCTGTTGCAGACCTGCAGTATGTGTTTAACTTGCTTCAGCTTACTGTTTTAGGAAAATGTTGTGATTGTTTGATTTGTTTCTCATTGTTTGGCCTGATTGTTTTTTCCTAATCCTATAATTTGATTAAAAAAAAATGCCGTGCGAAGAAGATCCTTCATTACTTTTGTATCCACGTGGTGGTGCAAATTGATGACCAAACCATGGAGTTTATTTTTCACTCCTAAAACTGTGATCTTTTTTATAGTTTTGAACCTTGAACTTTTTATGGTTTTATGTGATTACTTGAAAAAGATAACTCAACATGATTATTTTTTTTATGGTTGCATACTTGCAGTATGTTAACTGGATTCTGTTTACTGTATTAGGAAAATGTTCTGATTATGTGATAAATTTATCACTCTTTGGCCTATGAAACTGTATAATTTGATTTAAAAATGGCGTGTGAAAATCTTAACATCCCTTCATTACTTTATCCACATGGGGCAAAGTGATGACCATACCATGGGGTTTACTTTTTTTTTCTGTGAGGATTCAAACTGTATTTGTTGCTACGGCTACAATTACTTTAAATTGTTATTTTGCTGCAACATCTGGTTAATATTGAATATGTTTCATGATATAGATTCACCCTTTAAGCTTGTAAGCATAGTTATTAGAACCTTATGTCTTTTGACTACTCATCTTATGATTCACAATTCAAATCCTATGACTTGGCTACTTATGCAGTTGTATTATATAGTACGATACATGAATGGATTTGTGCAATTTCATATCCCTGACATGAATCACACCATTTAATGATTTGTTTTTTTCCTTGTAAAAAAATTTGAAAATTTATATTAAGCATAAATTGTTAAATGAAAAGAAATTTAAGGACTTGTTCTAATTGATTATTCCACTTAACTCATTCAATACGTCCACTCTGTATGGCTTCCATGTGTCTAAAATAAATTCTTAACTAAGATATAATTAATATTTTGTTTTATAAGATTTATGGTTTAGCTGTTTTTTCTTGGATAAAGTTAGTACACTTAGCACTACAATATATATGATGAATATGATATACTTGAAATAATTATTCACTATCTCTGAATCTTACACAAATTATGTTTCATGATTCAAAAGTTAGCTTGGTGATTCACTATTGAATCTTGATTTAGTAACCTTTTTTTTTAAGCATCTTCACCAAGAAGCTTGATTTCTAATTTTTGTAGTGTTACAATTAAGATATATTTAAATTTATTTTGTGTTACATATTATTCTGACCGTTAGTTATTCATTCCAGTGCGAGAGATGTGAGTGAAGTTGTTCTATGTATCAAAGATCTGAACTCTCCAAGCTTTCATGCTTCTATGGTTTCTCTCTGGGTCACAGACTCGTTTGAGCGAAAGGACACTGAGAGGGATCTTTTGGCCCAGCTGCTTGTCAAGCTTGTGAAATCTCAGGATGGACCATTGGGTCAAACCCAGCTCATCAAAGGGTGAGGTTTATTTGATAATATGGTGTGACTAATTGTAAGAATAATCTACCATTCTGAAAATAATATAAGTTGTGACTCATTAACTTTTTATCTTGGCTAGGTTTGAATCTGTTCTCAGTACTTTGGAAGATGCGGTTAATGATGCCCCTAAAGCACCAGAGTTTCTTGGCCGTGTTTTTGCCAAAGCTATAACAGAGCATGTAGTCTCTTTGAAGGAGATTGGGCAGTTAATACATGAGGGTGGAGAAGAACCGGGTAGCCTATTAGAAGTTGGGCTTGCAGCTGATGTTCTTGGAAGCACCTTGGAGGTAATAAAAATGGAAAAGGGTGATGCTGTTTTGAGCGAAATCTGTGCGAACTCCAACTTGCGGTTGGAGACCTTCCGGCCGCCGGAACCTCTTACATCAAGGAAGTTAGAGAAATTTATTTAGGGGGATAGAGGAAAATATTTATTTATGTCTAGTGCTAATAGGATACTCAAATTTTCAGAAATGGTTCTCCTTGGAGGTGGGTGGGGGAGATTTTTATGTTCGGATTTCTGTCTAAATATTATTTCTGCCATATCTTCACTGCAATTATAAAATGCTTCAGTTAAAGCGTCTGAAAATTTTAGGCCGAGTTATATCATCTCTGTCATGAGGGCGAGGGGATTGATTGGTTTACTTTTGTATCATTCAACTGTCCATGAAAATATACTGCCATATTGAACTGCATCACCTCAAAATATGTGTTGTAAATGGGACATGTAATTAAGCATAACGCAACATACTAAATTGTTTTCAAATATTGTCTATAAGAGTTGTATGTGTAACCTCTGTTAATCAAGTTTAAAATTCCAAATCTTAAATATAGCATACGCATTTATGGCTAGATGCTCTATATTCATGTTTAATTTTTATAAATTGAAGAGAAAAATGTATATTACATCTCGCAGGATTGAATATTTTAGTAGCATGCATGTTATTTTGGTAAGTAATGTAATATTCAACTCCGGCAATTATATCGTTCTAAATTTTATGATTAAAATTATAAATTACAACAACATTTTTTAAGATTTGTTTGAATTACATATCTATTTTTTTTATTCAAATAACTTTATTTTTGTGGTTTTGCCATAGTTGTTTTTCTTTTTAATAAATAGTGTTAATTCTATTTAACTTATATTTAAACATTTTTAAGGTTCGTTCTAATTATATTTTTTTTCCTTTTTTTTCTTCTAATTTTTGTGACCACATTATAATAACCTATTTATTTTATGAATAATATTAATTCTATTTATTATTTATTATAATTATCAGAATAATCAATTCAATACAGAGTCCTTTAATTTAAATCTTAAAAATTAGATCTCATTCAAATTGATATAGAATTGGATGAATCAGGCATTGCTTATTTTCTTTAGACTTTTTAATTTTTTTTCTTCATAATTCTTTGAATATTCTAAAATTTATAGCTATTTCTTCATCTCTTGAAACATTAGATTTTTCTTCTTTGAGTCTTTTCATTAAGTAATTTTCAAATCTTTTATGTTATTTATTTTTCTTTCATATATATATATGTTTAATTTATAAATAATTATTGTTATTTGTGATATATTTTCTACTTAATTCTAATTCTATATATGTACTTTGTGCATATCATGATATTCATATTAATTAAGATTTTATAGATTTTGAGTTTGTTGAATAAGTATTATTTTGAAAGTGCTTTTTAATTATTTAGGAGAAATTATAATTTTTCAAATATGTCAGGTTCACTATCTTTGATGATAGAACTTTTATATTTTTTAATTGAGGTGTCATTTTTTTTTCTTACTTTTATGCCTTTATTTATTTAATAGTTGATTTGTAAGGAATTTTAATTTTTTTTGTTATTTTTAACTTGTAATTTTTTCATATTCATTTTCTTATTAAAATACATATAAAAATGTACTTTGTTGTTTAATGTACTTTGTTGTTTGTTGTTAAGTTGAATGATGTTTAAGTTATTAAGAATTCTTTATTTTTCAAGTCTAGATATAATTATATCATTTTAGGGTGTGTTTGGATTGGAGAGTGAATTTAATAGACTAGAAAAGGAAAGAAATGAAGAGAAAAAAAAAAGAAAGTAAAATTGTTTGGATTGAAAGAAAAAAAGAAGAAAGGAGTAGAATGTGAAATAGTATTATTTATTATTAATAATTTTTTAAAATTTTTAAAATTTTATTATTATTACTATTATTTTTAAATAATATATATAGTTTAATATTATTATTAATAAATTTATTAATTATTTTAAATTTATTAATTATTTTAAATTTATTATTATTATAAAATAAAAAATAAATATTATTATTAATATTTTTAAAAATTATTATTATTATAATAAAAAATAAATATAAAAAAATATGTTATTTTAATATTATTAAAATAATATAAATATTAACAATTTTATTTAATATTTGTTATTGTTAATAATTTATTATTTTAATATTATATTAATTCTTTATTATTATAATGATATAAAATATATTAATATTTTAATATATATTATCGATTAATACAAATTCTTCGTATTTCTTGGAAGGAAAAAAGAAAAATAGATATAATTTTTTTTAAAATTCGTGGTTTTATACGTTGATTTTTGAGCTTTATGCGCTTTTTTTCATTTGCTCTCTTTCCATAGTCAGAAACAAACAGACGCTTAGTTATATGATCCTTCTTAATCTATATTAAATAAATTTAATAAACATTTTTATTTTATCTCTTTATAGAGATAATCTTTCCCTATAAATAATAGAAGTTTAGTGAGAAATGTTTATTCAACAATGAACTTTTCCTTTATATTGCCATTATGATCTCTCAAAACACGATCAAATACATTTAGGTCACAAATTAAACAAACATAATAAAAATTGATAATTTTTTTTTAATCTAGAAAAGATAGACAAGGGAAGTGTGTTAAAATCAAAATTGAATATTTATTTGAAATGATTATTTAATGAATATAACAATTATAAAAAAGAAACCAAAACTGACACTCAACAATAATATATAGAGTGCCTAGTTATAAAAATGATTCATATGACTGAAATAAATTTTTCTAATAACAGGATTAACATCTTCAAACTAATATGAGGTTCAAAAGTATATAGAGGAAGAGCTCAATACAAATATAAATTTGAATATTTTAGATTGATGAAAAATTAATTCATGTAAATTTTCAATTCATTCGAAAATAACACGAGAGTTATTAGTTGTACTTGTTTTTATAATAGTATATGAGTTTGTAGTTAATCCAAGAGGAAGAATATTTGATTCATATCGTAATTCTTTATTATATGAGAAGATGAATACACTTATTTTTACATGACATTGAGTAAAAATACTTTTTTAATATAATTGTTAAACTATGATTTTAAAAAATTTCAATACTTGACTTAAAAAATAATGATGTTTCAAATATGTAGTAATATTTTAATTAAAATATTCATTAAGAAATATTAAGTTTTTCATTTTTTTATAGAAATAATTTTTAGATAAGATGTTAGCATGTTGAAGAATAATGTAAAATTTAAAATTATAGTATTTTTTTATGATAAAAATTGAAAGTAATTGATTTTTATAATATATATATATATATATATATATATATATATTCTTTAAATATGTCAAATTAACTGCTCCTCTTCGGGACTCTCTCAGACTATATTGGGGGTGTACTTGTAATTATATTCCGATGCTCAAGTCAATAAAGAGTAAATGAGGTTTAATGTATGAGAAGAGAGAGATTATACCTGATAGATGTCACTTATTTATAATTTGATTTGGTAACCAATTATCTTAGTATATGGTAACTGATAAATAATGGGTTTAATGAAATTTAACTGAAATATTTATCTCGTGGAGGCTAACATGTTGGGTCCTAATTATTGGCCTTAGTGGAACCCAACTATTAGCCTTAACAGAAATAAAAAAAATTGAATATCATATAATATAAATATTTAATTTTAGAATTTTAATTAAGAAGTAAAATTATATTCTTTGATAAAATTATAATTGTAATTTATCGTATTTTATTTTAAAATATTTAAAGTTATATAATATTTTACCTTCAAAATTAAAACTAAAGGTACTTAAAAAAATTAAATTATATAATTTACAAGTTTATCATGAAAATTTTGAAATATATTAGATATTTTTAATATGAGATTCATTCTGTATAATCTATTCTCCACACAAATTAAATGACGTGATAAATTTGTTGGGTATCATGAGTATAGCATAAGCATACGACTAAAATAAAAATGATGATAGACAAAATATTATTTCACTGATGGAAAAAAATTACAAATAAACCCTCTCTCTAAGTTCAAGGAGGAAACAATAACACCCTCTCTTAAACAAGAGAAAGAACACCCTCTCTAAATTCAAGGAGGAAACAATGACACCCTCTCTTAAAACAAAGGAGAGAACAATTAAACTACTGAGAGAACCTTAAAGGAGGAACTAATTTTCTTCTCTAGCACTATAGTAATAGAAAAGAAACGAAGTGACTGGGGTGAGTTTCAAGGGAAAATACTGTGTTCCTTATATAGGAGTAAAAACAAACACCCAAGTAATATTCCCTCGATGTGGGACTTCATTTCTCACAATCTTCCACTTGGAGATTTTGATTAAATTAATCAAATCTTCACACCATTTTATTATCTACCATAGAACATCACGTACATCGGACATTCAACTTCCTCTTGATGGGGTACACCCACAATTTCCTGGACACAAAATACCACCGAGGGGTAACACCGGCGATTCCCACACATAAGAGTGAACCAAGTCCAATCTATGTTTACTTCTGGCTGTCACTCTAGCAAACTTCAACCTATGTTGCTTGCAAGAAATTACGCTCCGCAAGGATCTTCAGACTACTGCAACTATTGCATCTGCTTGTTGCAACGTATCTCCAAACAGCACATGCAGATTCCTCATGATCTTCTTTGCTTTCATGACCACCAAACGCCCCTTCACAATCTTTAAGATCTCACCTTTAACATGGATCTTACACCCGAGGTCATCTAATTGCCCTATGGACAATAGATTCTTCTTTAAGTCCTTCACATGCCGTACCCCTTGAATAGTACGAACAATACCATCATACATTTTTATTTTGACGGTACCAACTCCAGCAATCTCCAAGGCATGATCATTTTCCATAAACACGGATCCACCTAAGATAGGTTCATAAGTGTGGAACCAATCTTGGTTTGAAGTCATGTGCCAAGTTGCATCTGAATCCACCACCCACTTGTCATGAAACTGTTTTTCACCTTCAGAACTAATCATTGCCTCACTCACAAGAATATCTCCTTCATCTTCTTCTTCCGGGGTACTTGCAACACAACCCTGTGAGGTTGATGCTCCAGAGTTCTTTCCTCCATTCTTCCTCCATTCTTCCTCTACCAACATTCTTTCTTTGTATGCCCTTTCTTATCACAATAAAAGCATTTAAAGCTTTTCGTACTTCGAGACTTCGAAGTATCACGATTTTGACTCCTACTGAATTCACGTTCCGTCGATCTTCCACTCACCATTGCCAAGGCCTCCGCTTGTTTGGAACTTTCTACCTTATTCATTCATTCGCCTGGACTTCTTCAAGAATAGCTCCGACAACATCCTCAAAGTGTAGATTTTCACCAATATTATTATTTGTAATATTGATGATGAGTTGATCGTACGAATCAAGTAAACTCTGAAGTAGAAGCTTTGCTCGCTCATTTTTGAAATTTGCTGCTGATAACTGGGCAAACAAAGTATTCAGAACATTGATGTGGTCCGTCATTGATGTGGACTCACTCATCCGAAGAGTATAGAGTTTTCTCTTCAAGAATATCCTTGTGTGAAGTGACTTCACCTCATATAGTTTTTGATGAGGGACTCCAAAATCTCCTTTGCAGTATCCTTTTCCGCAACACTGGATAAAACCATATCTGCCATTGCTAAATGCAAATTTGCTATAGCACTGTCATTAATTACTTTCCATCGTGCATCCGAGATTCCTACTGGTCTCTCCTCAATTGCTTCGAGAAATTATTCCCGTTGAACTTCTCTATCTCATATTTCGTCGCCATGGTTTTAAACCAACTTATGCAATCCTCACTATGAATAGTATTGCCTACTGGAACAACAAGGGTATACTGTGAACCAATACACCAGGTAAGTTCCTAGGAAAGAGAGGTAGGTCACTAATGGACACACTTAAATACCAAGTCTTTCCTAGCTAGAACTTTACTAGACATGCACTATCACACTACCACACTATCCAGTACTCCAACACTATTCTAACAAATCTAGCAGAGGAAAACAAAACAACTAACCTGGCAGTGGAACACAACAAACCTAGCTGAACAACACAATGAACCTGACTGACCTGCGAACCTAGCCAACACAACGAACTAGCCAACCTATGAACCTTCCAACCTAGCACAACCGACCTCCAACTTGGCTCTCCTGCCAACTTGGGAACGAACTAGCCAACTTGCAAACCTGGCTCTGATACCACTGTTGGGTATCAGAGTATAGCATAAGCACACGACTAAAATAAAGATGAGAAAACAAACGATGATAGACAATAATATTATTTACTGATGAAAAGAAATTACAAATAAATCCTCTCTAAGTTCAAAGAGGAAACAATAACTCTCTTAAACAAAGAAAAGAACACCCTCTCTCTAAATTTAAGGAGGAAACAACGACACCCTCTCTTGAAATAAAGGAGAGAACAATTAAACTACTGAGAGAATCTTAAAGGAGGAACTAATTTTCCTCTCTTACTTTTCCTCTCTAGCACTATAGTAATAGAAAAAAAAACAAAGTGACTGGGGTGAGTTTCAAGGAAAAATACTATGTTCTTTATATAGTAGTAAAAGCAAACACCCAAGTAATATTCCCTCGATGTGGAACTTCACTTCTCACAAAATTAAAAGTTGATTCATATATTTCTCTAAAAAAATAAAAAATATTTAGTACATCTATTATAATTATTATAAATTAAATTATCTTAACCCATAAAATGGGAAAACATTAATATTTTCAAATTAAATATTAATTCATATTTATTTTATTCAATTAAATATATATTATAATAATATTGATTGATAAAAAGTTAAAATTATTATTTTTTAATTTTATTTTATTTATTATACTGAGTAATATAGTTATGTAAATTAGATTATTTTTTTTATTAAAATTAATATGACTACAAAATTTATGAATAATCAATAATAATTCGACAATATCACATTATATTAATAATATATTTAAAGTTTAATTTATTTTTATAAATTAGTGTAATAAAATAATATTTATATATTTTATATATATATATATTAATTTAATTTAATAATATTGTTATAAACTGATTTAATAAAATAAAATTTATATTATTTTATATATATATATATTAATTTAATTTTTATAATATTTCATTTGTAATAAGATTAAAGGTATGTATTCATTAATAATTGATAAATAAAAATATTGAATAAAAAATTATAAAGAAATAAAATAAAAACATATGAGTTTATATCTAAAATATATCCTGGGCAAAATATCCAAGAAATGTGATGAGAGAAATAAAGGAAATTGTTTCTCTACAACCACCTTTTATTTAGAAATTAAATAAAAAAATTATAAATTAAAATTACTTTATATAGAAATTAAAAAATTTAGAAACATTATATAAAATAATTTATATAAATTAATTGACGTATAAGTTAATTTTAATTTATAAATAAATAAATTTAATTTTTTAATATGTTTTTTTAAAAAATGTTTGTAGCAAGACCCATTCAAACAGATTTAATATTATTTATCGAACCAAAAATTCATATATATTTAAAGTTAAAAAGGTGATATAAAAATAATAATTTACTAATATATATATTTTGACAATTATATTTGATATATTTTCTTTAAAATTTATCTTTATTTAGAAAATTTAACAATTTCTTTTGTTGATTTTAGTGAAAATATTTTTATTATATTAAAATTTGTACAACTCTATCACAGTGTGAAGGGAAAGGCCAGTTAGGGTGGCCCAAACGGTGATGGCGTCGAAAGGTTCAACACCTCCACATCCCAGTGCTGCTAGAATCGCTGATTCTCAGTGTTTTCCGCAATATACCGCTTCACTCAAATGTCAGTTACTCTTGTTTCTCTCGTCGTCCATCCGTTATATCACTTTTACTTTTTAAATTGAATAGGCTTAGGTTTCTGGTGATTGATATTCTACTTGAATTTGAAATGACCCTAAAATGTTTAACTTTCAGATATATTTGAGTATTTTCAATACCTGAGAAATATATTTTTTTTAATAATTTAGGTATTAGTGGATTGGGTCAAGAGGAAATCAAGTAGTTATCTTTTAAAAGTTGAAACGGAAAAAGATGTAAAAAGAAAATGGAAGGACTTAAATCTTCTTGGTAAGAACATTTAGCTTAGTTGACGTGATAGATGATGAAATGGAAAATTAAATATTATGGAAATAAACTTGATCTCCATCATGATTCTTTATGATCCTCTTAACTTTTCCTCTGTATGACGTGGTGGTCTTGTTCGCCCTAGACTCTAGAGGCTTCTTTTTTGCTATGTTAAATATATTAGTATGCACCAGTGTAGCACACTTTATAGAATTTGTCTTGCTTAACTATGTTGGTTTTTGTTCCTTTATAACATTATTCGAGATCAAAGAATTTTGGCCCTTCCTAATATATTTGGTTGTGTTCTTGAACTTTCATATAATACGTTTTATTTTAGTGAGTGCCTTCTTTTGATTGATGGTTGAATTAAGCATAAATGTGGAGTGAATATTGCTGAGTAGGCAACTGTTGCTGAGTGATTTTTCTTAGTTATAAATTTATTTTGAATGTTGCACATTTCCTTTATGTGATCCTAACTAATAGTTTCCTTGAGCTATTCAGTCAATTATCAGTGTATCTTAAATTGTTTTTTAAACATTTTCAGGTTTGGAAGAATTTAATTCTGATAAGAGAAAATGTCAAGAACATTTTGATGTTTACAAGGAGTGCAAGAAGAAAGAGGTAACAGAAATTTCATCATTTTGTTCATTGTATTGTTTTACATTTTGATTATTTTGAAAGTGGTGCATGGATCCTAGGAGGATTAAGTGTTTCAAATGAATTGTGTATCTCTGCCTGAAATGTGACGCTGGTATTAAAAAACAAGAAGTTTGTCATGTTGGGTGATCGTTTTTGGTTTTCTGTCTGTATAGAATTGTTCAGTTCTTAAGCATAATCACCCCTTCCTTTTTTCATGTTCTCTCTTTCTCCACACTTCCTTCAGAATGTTTACTGGGAAGCCATATATTTGTAGGTTCCCCGAGAAACACAGGGAAGAAAAATAGTTTTCATGGTGACTTAGCTTTTGAGCAACCTGGCTGAGCTAGCTACATAAAGTTCAATCAGTCAATCTTCATATCAAATGGGAAATTAGCAACAGAGCCTTGTCAGTCAAATAATAATGAAACCGATGACATTTTTCAATATATTTACACACACAAACACACACACATATAATACAAAAGGAAGTTTTGAAAAATTTATGTTATTTCTATGTTTTTTATTTTAAAATCACATGTGATATTTTCTTACCAAATCTCTTATTATTTGAATAAATATAACCTCATCTAGCTGTGCAAAAATTTATGATGTGATCGTTGTTATCTGGTTGGGTTAGGTCATTATTATTTTTTACTGATTCATTGGTTTAATGTGATTGTCCAAATCAGTTATAAAATGGAAATAAATTATTTGGGGCTGGTTTACTATGATTAAGCTTTGGAGGGAATAGATTGTAACATGGTGTTTAGGGAACTTGGTGTCTGAAAATAATGCATTGGTGGCTAAATATGTTACTTTAGAGTGTGCTTCTCTATGGTACCAGATAATCTATAATAAACATGATTTCAATCAGAATGAGCAGGAAATTTATATCTTAAGTTCTTGCTTCTTTTAAACCAAATCTTGTGGGGTTTAGGAATGTGAAGTAAACATGATTTCGATCAAAATGAGAAGGAAATTTATCTCTTAAGGTTATGCTTCTTTTAAACTAGGTGTCATGTAGGGTTTGGATAATGGTTTTTGATGTACCGCTAACTGCATCTTCCACTCCATTGAACAAATAATGCAACCAACACTGGTGTAACGTCCCTCTAATGACTGAACACTGCTAGCAGATGATCATACATATTCATTGTTACCTTTGTGACTGTTTGTCAACCTAAATAGACAGCTTAGAACGTGATGGAACATAAGGTTTGTTTTATGATTGGGCATTTTAAAATAATACTGAACAGGACATGAGGTTAAAAAAGTAGCATTTTGCTTCCACTTAAAAGGGCGAGTCTTAGTGTAATAGTAAAGTTCCTTCTTTGTGGCCTAGAGGTCAGATGTTCAAATCCCATTAACAGCTTCTCTACTTGTGGGGTTTACAGCTGTGCACATCTTCCTTTCCCAAACCCAATTGAAGGGAGTCTCATGCACTGGGTTACCCTTTTGGTCCCAATAAAAAGGTGGAAATCAAAGAGAACAGAACAGAACAGACTGTTCCATCTGTTTTGTCTGCATCTTAATTGCTACTTAAGTTTTCCTATTTTTCATGTGTACTCTCTGTACTTGCTAAAGCACCAAGAGTCGCTCTCGCATTCCACAGCATGTCATTATAAAAAATGATTTTCAGTTTTTCACTCACTTGACCATCTAAGTCATTGTGTTGTGACTTTGTTGTTATTTCCTAATCTATCTCCATAACAAACAACCTTTTTGCAGATTAGCTCTTTGATTAATATGTTCTTCATATAATACTGATCAATACAATCAATTGACTAACTACAAATGGTTAATGTATATGATGGAGCTAGATCTTTTTATCTCAACAACAAACTTATACCAGCTAGAAAGCCTCCAATAGAGTACTACAACATTTGAGTAATGACATTAATTCCTATAAGAAGCTTTCATGGAGAGAGGGGGAGAGAGATCTTGGTGATAGTGGTTACTAATTAGATTATTTGCTTTCCTTCCTTCTTTTAATTCCCCTACTCAAATCCCCCTCCTGGTTTCTCCCTGAATTCTAAAATTGAGTTAGAGCTTGATTTATCTTCCTTGGTAACCATTGCATGTCTTCTTCTGCAAACAGTTCTTATTACTGATCTTATGGGGAAAATTCTTGATATTGTTGCAATTTCAATGTCAAAATATTCTGTTTGAAAGTTGAATCTGTTTCTATTCATCTTGATGTCAATATCTGTTATACTTTTACTGATAATATCAGACAAATCTTATTTAACCTTTAATGAAGATAGTCCTTTTTCTTCATTTTATATGATAGTCAGTTTCTGAAGGTCTATTACTTGACACTGGCAGTGGTCAACAAATTTTGCCATGTGTAAACTTTTACTGGTCTCCTTTTGTCCTTACCTTCGAAAATGGTCTATGTTAATAACAAAAGCCTTCTGAGAGGTCAGATAACAGTGAAGGACATTCCAACTAAGAGTGATCATGAGGTGATCCGACCAACCTCTAACCCAAGTTAAAATCATTTAGTTAAGTTGGATTAATAGGCTGAATCAATTTGAGAAAGTATGAAGTAGAAGTAGTTAGTTCGTGTATTAGGTTTGGAATTTTTTCACCTAACCAACCACATTAAAATATCAAAGTACTTGATAGATATCTAATTATCCTTATTCTTCAATTTTATTTCTTTATTCTTTTCAAGATCCAACTTTTGATATAAGATATCTGCTTTCTTTCAACTTTTATAATTGTCGGATGTTTTTTTTTCTTATTTTTTGTGATTCTTTTTCAGTTTTCCTTTTTATTTATTTTTAAAATATTTAATCCAATGACAACCTAAATTGATTCTCATGGGGTCAGGTTGACACTTACAATCTGAATAGCCATAACTCTACCCGATCAATTTTATATGTTTGTGTTCAAGATTGTCCTGAACACAACTTGATTCAGTGTTCCCCCCTTTCTACAATACCATAACTCGTATTTGTTAAGAAATCATTTAACTGTCATTTTTGGATTCTTTATCATCCTTATCTCCAGTGTTGTCTTCTCATTGGAAACATGTTTTATGATAAAATATTATGGTATTAATTGTCAATATAGCCAATTCCACCTAGTGAGAAAAAGATTGTTGGTATTACGAAGTTCACATTTCCTGAATGTTTCCGTCTGGTTACACAAGATATACAAGTAAATTCTAAACTCAATGCATTGCAAAAATTAAATGGTCGTAAATCTCTCTTAAGCATACAACGAATTTCGTTGCTGTACTTCTTGTTTGCAGCTTGGCATTGTTGCATTTGTTGAGATATAATCGTAATAACTGCAGTTAAATCCATGAATGCATTGGAACTGTGTCTAAGTCTGTGTGTTTTCTTTGACATGCATGTGCTCGGTAACTCAAATAAAATATTGTTTCTAAAATTATATTTTATTGTATTACCCATTGCTTGATAGTCCCGCTTGAAATGTTTTGACTAATTCCTCCTCCTTGTTTTAACAGAGGGAAGCACGATTGGAACGAAATAAAAATCGGTCCTTCTTCTCATGAAATCCTAGCCGGATTTTACTGATTGTATCATAGAAAACAAAGTTAAGAGTTCATTAGGATCACTGGTTCACCTATTATAGCGCTGAGGTTATGAAACTTTCTGAAACTGACGAGATGACGTTCCAATAAAGATGTATAATGGTATTCTACACTAGGCCCTTTTTGTCTAAATTCTTAGGTTCCTTTGTCTTTCCTTTTACTGCAGTTGTTTCACAAGGCCACCAGAGTAAAATTCATTTAAGTGTTTTAAAGTCTGTTACATTATGGAAAGAAAATTTTAAGTAAATTGGTGAGCACCAATGTTATTATTAATGGCAGTTAGCAGCTAGCGAATAATGGAATATGGCAGAAACATGGTAGCAATAACTTAAGTGCAATATATGGTATTATTGTGACTTAGTAACATCTGTGCTTTATGGAATTGTGGATATTCTTTGAGTCTTGCACATTGCAAAAACATGATCATAACTTTGGATTTGCTATGAATGGATGTTTCTTTAGAGCACAATGCATCACCATACTGGAGAAACGTTTATAGGGTTGTAGGTTGACACGAATTATTTTGACACCTAAAGCTACTAAAGCATTTACTCATGGTTTTTTTTTTTTTCTTCAGGCGCACTTTTTCAGTTTGCACGTCCATATTTTTTTAAATTTCAATTTTGTCTTTTGTTAACATATCCAAAATTATAAAAATACTATCTCGGATTATATTTCTGAAATATTTATTTTTTGAAATGATGTAAGTGATGTTTATTTTTACGGAATTCTGAAATGTGTTCTTTGAAATATCTTTTACTTATGAGATAATCACACAAACACATAATCCAGTAAAAGAAAAAAAAATGGAAAAAAGTCATTGTTGTTTGCTTCTGTTTCTTGAAAAAAATTTTATTATTCAAAAAGTTTTTACTAAAGACTAAAGTTCCAAATATTTTTTATAATATTCAATAAAAAAATCATACAGTATTTTTAAAATTTAAAATACATAAAGGGAAATTATAATTTATAGAAAAAATTAATTATTTTTTATAATTTTTATCAGAAAATTATATATTTTGTAAAGCTTGTTTTTTTATTTTTGTTTTGTAAAATGATTATAGATGAACTAATTTTTATCCTCTTCTAAACAAATTTTCTGGAACTGCCATACCAAAGAAGTATTAATATATGACAGATGTTAACATATAAGGAATTTAAAAAATTATTAAGATACTAAAAAATGCATTTTTTTCTATAATTGTTTTTGACATACTCAAGTATAATTTCCAAACAAAAGAGATAATTGTTCCGGGTCAGGTAACAAAATGGTTCGGTTGTTGGGCCGAGAAAACAAGAAGAAAAAGACCATTGATTATTCGGGTCATACCCGACGCAGTTGGATCGGAACTTTCATAAACTGTAAAGTTGACAAAAGATATGGAAGCAGAAGAAAGAAGCAGAAGATGGAGCAGAAAAGTTGGAACCTTCTGGACGAAGCGTTGGGGCTTCACAACAACAGCGCGAAGCCATGGCCTCTGTGTGGTCGCTTCGTGCTTGTGGAGGACTGTGTTGACACAAGCGCCGCTTTCGTTCTTCACCACATCCTCAAACGCTCCTTCTCTTCTCACCCTTCTTCTGCCGTTCTCTTCCTCGCCTTCTCTCACCCTTTCTCCCACTATGATCGCGTCCTCCGAAAGCTCGTATTTCCCCTTTCTCTCTCTATATTGCATTTATTCTTTTCTTGGGGTACTGTAATCTTGTTTTCATGTACGTTTTCTTACGTTGATTTGGTGGTGAAACTGCTTTTGTTACTGATAAGGGGGTTAAGTATTCATTTCACATTTGATTTCTTTGCTGCTGTTATTAACAAATGGTGTTTTCAATGACTATCTTGCCGGAGGCACTAATAGTGTCACTCTGTCTATCTGTTTTTTTAGTGAATACCAAAACTGATCCTCGAAGGTACAGGCCATGCCTTGAAAAAGATAAAATTGAATTTTTTTTTTGAGAAAGTGCAATTTGTCACTTGGTTTAATATAAAATTCAGAATGTAGTTTGAATGATACTTTAACATAATTTTAGGTACGGAAGTATTTAACATAGTTTTAGGGGCTACAGTCACGGTAAATAATTCAATTTAGAAATTAGAGTGACAACAGTTTGTTATGTTTTAGGACTAAAGTTATAGACTGATAGCATAAGGATTTATTTGGATTTTGTACTTGTCGGAACTAAGACAAAGGACCAATTTCAGTATTCATCCTTTTTTTTTTTTCTTTTGAGTAAACAATCAATTTAGTCCGTGAAGTATCACCATCTCTTCAATAGTCCTTTAAACTTATGAAATTATATAAGTAGTTTCTTAAAATATTAAAAGTCATGTTACATTATCTCTCAAGTTTTGAAAATTCTTCAAATCAATTATCAATGTTAGTAATATTAACCCAGGAACTAAATTGATAGATATTCTTTAAGTAATATTTAGGAGAGAGAGTGGTACTTCGGGAACTAAATTGATAGTTTACGCTTTTGTTTTCTATCATAGTTTGGTTTCATAGCAGCTAGTCAATTGTTTGTCAACCAACATAGGTTGGCACAAATGGTAGTGATTTGTACCCTTAACCAAGTGATCTAGGGTTTAAATCTTGGTGATGCCACCTTCAGTATGAAATAAACTATGTTGGGAGAGGAGCACTCATTTCGTGTGCGCTCATAGTCTCTGATAGAGTTAAGAATTACTTCTGGCAATGAATAATCCGCACTAATACTATGGTCACAAAAAATTTGTTTGTCAGATTTTTGTTGTATTCTGTTACGATGTTGTTGTTTACTTGGTCGTATTTGACAATCTTCATGGGTACCTCTGATGTGACAGGGTTGCAACCTAGCTGCTCAAAGAGATAATGGCAGATTTTTTTTCCTTGACATGCTTATGTTTCAGTGTCCAGGTGAGAAACTCCGATATTGGTATTTGGTTCTGTTTTTCTCACTCTTTAAAAAAGATTAATGATGTAAGAATGGATTTACTGAGTTTAGTGCTTTGAAAACATTTCATATTTCTCTCCATTGTTTACGGATCACTAGGAGATTTACATGGTAATTATATTATTTTGTTTCTATTTATTGATTTTGAGAAGCCTATATAAAGGCTATGTATGTACTTCTTAAATGCAACAAGTAAACATGAAATATTTAATTTTAACTTCATTTCTCTTCCTCTAACATGTTCCACTGCATGTGTAAGAAAACTATAGTGTTAATATGGCCAACTGATGTCAAATTGGTATCAGGTCAGAGTTGGTTAGATCCAACATTGCTATTGTGAACTTCACAGAAAAAGTGAGTATAAAAAAAATAGAGAGAAAAAAAATATAGTCAATGAAGAGCAAGAGAGTTCTCGTAGCTATAAAAATAAATATATCATAAGAGATTGAGATGACGACCAATTATAATGTTATATGGTTAGGCCCCAAACTAGATGGGAAATTGATTATAATTTTGGGAGTTATTGATGACTACCCATTTAAAAACTCACAATATTCGGAGCTTCCTTAATTTGGATTTACTAGATGAAGCTAATGAGGAAAATCAAAGGAAGGACCAGTTGGCATTATTGCAAATCCTACAAGGAGTAGACTATTCCATTTTTTATAAGATTGCGAATTGCAAAACTACTAAAAATGGGTGGGACACTATAAGTTATCATAAGAAAGGCAAAAAAAATTGAAGTTGCAATCCCTACAAAGAGATTATGATAAATGTGAGATGTCCAACAATATTTCACTTGTATTACCAACTTTATTAATAAGATGAGGGTATATGAAAAGGAGATACCTGACAAGAAGTTGGTGGAGAAAATTCTATGTTGATGATTTAATCTTTATTGGCAACAATCTTAAGATGGTTGCAGAGTTCAGGGAGGCTATGACAAAGAATTTTGAAAAGATAGATTTGGGCCTAATAACCTATTTTCTAGGTATTGAGGTCATTCAACATGGTGATGGGATTTTCATATCTTAAAAGAAATATGGTAGTGATATTCTAAAGAAGTTTAAGATGGAGAATTCAAATCCAGTCTCTGCACCAGTGGAAGAAAAGTTGAAGTTGACAAGAAATCGATGACAAGAGAGTAGATCCAACCTATTACAAGATTTTGATTGGAAGTCTCAGATATTTGACTGCAACAAGGATAGATATTGTATTTGGAGTAAGATTGCTTAGTAGATTCTATGATGCATCAAAGGTACTTTAACCGAGGGAGTTTTTTATGCTAGTAATAGTGAAGTAAAACTTGTTGGCTATATTGGTAGTGATTGGGCAAGAGATGTAGAAATAAGGAAGAGCACATTAGGATATGCATTTTATCTTGGCAATAGTGTGGTATCATGGTCTTCAAAGAATCAACCAGTTGTCATCCTTTTAACTGCCAAAGCCAAATACATCGCAACTACTAGTTGTGCAACCCAGATAGTGTGGCTAAGAAGAATTTTGGAGGTAATACATCAAAAGCAAGATACTCTCACGGAGATATTTTGACAACAAGTTTGCAATTGTATTAAGCAATTCGATTGCAAATCTAGTATTTCATGGATGTTTCAAACGCATTGATATTCGATTTACAAGATCTGAGAGTTGGTTGAAAAAAAGGAAGTAGAGATAAAATATTGTTCTACTCAAGAGCAAGTTATAGATATTTTCAAAGTTGAGTTATTTTACAAAATGAAGAAAATGCTTGAAATGATACAAGCTTAAGTGTGTAAGAAAATTAATAAAGTGTTATTATGGCTAACTAGTATCAAGTTTAAAAGTTACAACAGATTGTTTTCACATTTTACTATATGAAGAATGAGTCATAAAATTAGATGTCCACAATTTTAATCTAATTAATATTGACTATATATTTCAAGATGATCCATTCTCTCCTTAGATCGAGGAAAGAGAAAATCCACCATTAGTTGGAATGCAAAATTGAGTGGTTGTTGCCAGAATTGATACTGATGATGGAGATATGGCAATTGGTGACAATATGAAAAAACAAGATCACAAAGTAACAATTGGAACTATGTGGAAGCTGAAGAAAGTGATGATAACTAATGAGGAGGATGAATGAAAGACAACATAATCTATATGCAGAGATATCATGCTATAGGCATGACAGGAGCTTTATGACTGGTGTGATATCTTCTAGACCTGTAATTATTCTTTCTAATGGTTTATTTGGTGATAGCAAAAGTGGTGTGGTTCACATTGTAGGAGAGAAAATGAAGCAAAATGTTACACTTGAAGATTTTTCCACTGCTATAATTGTACAAAGTTTTAGTGACTATGGTGTTGATGAATATCTCAAAGTAGTAAAGGGTCAATGAAATGGCAGATGAAATTCATTCATTTTGGTGTAATATGGAAAGTTCTATTCCATTTAACCCTTTGAAGTTACGTCCCATGAATGTTAAATTAGCAACTGATCATAATGTGAGGTGTGAATTTTGCATGAATGCAGTTCATATGTTGAGATGAAGAAGTTAATAATTTTGTAAGGAAAAAATAATAGTTCCACGCATCCCCCAATTTGGAACCTTGTGTGATTCTGTTCTACTCCATATGTTTCTATCGATTCAAACATAGCTTTAGGAAGAATAATGAAATTGATAAATTTAGCGTCCGTGGGATTATACCTGAGTAACAAATTTTATTAATGCCTAGGTGAAGGAAAACCAAATTATGATGGGCTTGCTTCTGTGTTTGAGCAAATTGAAAGAGTGATCACTGTGTTACATCAAGACAAGAAATCCATCTCTATCATTATAGATGATATATCTTTTCTTGAAGTTGCTGCTAATGGTTCTTCAGATGATGTTTTAAACTTGCTGCATTATTGCCATACATTAACATCAGAATATGTAAGACATTACTACCTTCACTGTGTTTGAAATCTATTCCAATGTTTTTAGTTCTTTATTTCTGTGTTTGTGTCGCAGGGTTGTGCATTTATTGCACTTAATCATAAAGATATTTATTTGAATGGAGACAGGTCTGTTGTTATCTTAGAGATGGAGTACCTTGCTGACATTTTGATCAAGGCTGAACCATTGGCCACTGGTTTAGCAAAAGATGTACATGGACAGGTAGAGTTGTATTATTATGCACTGCAGTATAATAAATTCATACTACAGCTGATTATACAATCCCACGTTTTTCTAAATGTTACCTTATTGAGAATAACCTGTTCAACTTCTTTTAGTATAGTTGACACCAACACTATGAAGGAGTTCCTATCTTTCCATCTTTGATCTGAGCTTATGATAAAACTGTCATTTTACATTTTTTCATTTTGTTGATTAAATATACCCTGCCACTGCTGCTTTTCTGTTGCAATGGAATATAGAATAGAAAAAAATTTGAGACCACTTGTTACAAAAACATTCTCACCTTCTTAGAGACCTTGAATGCAAAGAAAAAGTGTCCTTTTACTAGAGACACGATATACTTTGGCTTTCAGAACATGGATGGCTACAAGGTAAAGAAATCTGATCTTAAGTTTGATCCTTTTGTAATTTCCACTTACAAGTCCTCATATTTAAACTCCCTTTCTCCATGAGGTTTCTTTTCAAGGGTATATGATGAGATTATTTTTCTCTAATTCTGTGATGTTTCGGTACAAATCAAATGACTTGACATTTTCTTTAGACTTATTAATTGGAATTACCCTTTTCAATTTTATCAAATTTGTTAAAGAATTGAAGCTGAAATTCAAAACAAAAGCACTATTATGTTAAAAATTCACCAAGGCCCTCCCTCATACAGGATTTTTATTTTCTACTTTTCCTGTACAATTAGTCCGCTTATTGCATTTGATTACTCTTTTTTCTTCTTTCTAATTAAATGTTACGGTCAATATACAAGGAATTCCAAGGGTTGCCTTTTGTATTTAAGTCATTCCTACCGCATTACACCACAATAACCAGGGAAAATTGTCTTCATTTTAATGTTTTGTAGCCAGGCCTATCTTAAATTTATTCTATTTTCTTCAACGGCCCAGGTTCACATCAAAATGCAGCAGAGCACTTGTTTACATAGTTGATCTGCAGACCCTTAAACGCAACGACATTTTATTCTATATCATATTTTGACCCACTATTCAATTTCCCAGCTTCTCATTTTAATACCACATAATATCTGTCATGAGTGGCACTTGGGCATGTATAGGCTTTCTGATCCCTAGCAATTAAACATAAGAGAGGACTATCATTATTGTTTATCTTCCCATTATTGAATTTTGTTGTGGTAGTGACACTGCAACTGCTAATGGATCATGCTAATGTTTGCGTTGATTCCTTGGATTTCTCTTTTCAGTTGGAGATGATTTAATATAAAAACTTCTCTGTAACTTGGATTAAATCTATAACAACCTTGTTGATATGTTTTATTGTTCATCTTATGCAGTTGATGGTGTTAGATAAGGAAGCACAACATCAACTTGGAATTTTAGCCATGAAGACTTACAATTTTCACTTCAAGATCAAGGAAAATAGCATCGAGTGCTTTTATCCTGGCACAAAAATCTAATGCTTATCAATAATGCTAGTACAAACAACTGTGTATTCTTGATTTTTTGTTTATTTTTTATTTATTTGGTAGAAAGTGATTCTTAAATATGTATCTTGAAAGAGTGAAGAGTAGATCATTTTTTTCTATTATTCATTTATTTGGTAGGAAATGATTCTTAATTTTCAGCGGGGACATTTTTTTTATTTTAAGATTAATTTCAATTAAATTTTCACTCGACTGTGAGATGATAGACTCCAATCTTATTATTATAATTGAATTGGTCATTGACACAGTTGAAGTAGTTATTGGTTTAGTCTGTGCATCACTGACTGCTTTCAATGAATTTTTTACTTGATTGTGTATTATGTGAGTAATGAAAGCATAAGAGCAGTAAATTTTAGCCATACATTCAAAATGGATTATTTATGGTTAGACTTAAATCAAATAACATTAATTATTTATATTTAGTTTTAGTACAAAGATGAATTTCTCTCGTGCTTTCGTTAGATACGTAAAAAAAGATTCAATAATGTATGAAAAAGGGACATGTGCAGAGCATGAGTTGAATCATTTTGTTAAAGCTCTTGAATCTGCTGCACATCAAAATACAGGTGATACTTCCTACACCTTTTATATTTCCTCTTGCACCCTTTTCCAGTATTTTTTTAAAGCCTAAAATTATACGTAATAGTTATAGACAATAATAATGTTTAATTGTGTTTACAAATAACTATTTCAAACTCCTAAAAAGTATGTGTATTCATATTTTTTTAACACGTATGTCACGTGTAAGTATGACATGTTATTTATAAAAAACATATTTAAAACAAATATATTTTATTAAAATAAGTATCTTGAAATATAACATACTCAATTTTAAAATAATTATTTAAGAATGTTATGTTAGGAAATAAATTATTAAAATTTTTTTGACTTAAAATGGAAACAAATAATAAATCAATTTAAAAAAATAAATAATAGAGTAATAGTTTGAGAATTAAAGAAATAATAAATACTCTAATCTAATTTTGATTGTATTATCATTATATCATAGACAACAGTAAATATTAGACGTACGTATTAAGGTGTAAATACTTCATCAATATATTAGATGTTCCAACTAAATGCTAAGTAGATTAATGAACTTCCCATTAGATAGATCAATAGGCGAAGAAGATTCCAAAACATTATTTCAAGAATCTTCATTTTTACTTGAATTTTCTTTCAAATGTCTAACAACATAATTTTCAAAAAGGAGGACTAGACTTTCCATTCAATAATTCAATAGATGAAGAAGATTCCAAGCAATTATTCTATAAATCTCTACCTTGATTGACACTTCTTTCTTATCAATATTGATACAAACAATTTTTCTTTACAATCAACCTTCAAAAGTTCAAAAATTACATGAACTTATTCATCACATGCTCCTCCATAAGAATTACTCAACATCTTCCATATAAAAAAATTTTGTAAGAGCAAATAAGACCTTCATGAAAGTGAATCTAAATACATAAGAGATGATTCGATCATAGTTCATGTATTTCTTCTAACTAAAGTTCTACCTTGTAAGAGCAAATAAGACCTTCATGAAAGTGAATCTAACTACATAGGAGATGATTTGATCATAGTTCATGTATTTCTTCTAACTAAAGCTCTACTCTATCTAATGAGCCTTATACCTAATGAAAAACAACACTGACATTCCAAATCGTCTAAGCATAGTATTGGACACTTCCAAGCTTAAACTTCCAATCTTGTTCCCGTAGACTCTCTTCCACCCAATAATCTTTCTAACTTTTTGTATCTCCACCAAATCTCACACATCATATTTTAGAGGGAATTCAAACTTCTTTTGCAAAGTCAAAACTCACTTGTTATATTCAATACAAGTGATTGCTTCCTGAAACGTGCCTGGTTTAGAGTACTTATAGTTCTTCTACTATACTCAAATTAAAGGTGATGAAGTAAATATAGGAATTGGAAGCTCAACAACAAAGAAACAAGCAATAGAAATAAAACTATATCAAACTAAGAATTTCATCACTTGCCCATGAAATGAATCTATCGGTGACTTGAATAAACAATTTTATCAACATAAGAACATATGTGATATAAGAAAAAGAAGAGAAGCTAAGATTAACACAATTAAAATATTAGACCGAATTGAAATAGTAGAGTAGGCGTGAGGAACAACATAAGAATAAAGAATAAATGTAACAAGTAAAATTAGAAAATGAGAAAAAGATGAAGGAGACTTAAGAGATGAAAGAAAAGTCATGTGACTTAAAAATCTTCATGTCCAAGAGAAATGTCATGATGGATTATCACTTGAATCCTAGGATACTAAGATGAGACTCTAAGAATGAGAATCACTTTCACAAAAATAGACAATGCTCTTAAAAAAACTTTCAAATTTCATATATGGTAAAAGTGTTTCTATAAATAATTGTGTAGGCTATTTATAAGCTAACTTGACTGAGAATTTGAAAGCTAAAACAAGAGAGGAAAACAAATCGAATATTAAATTTAATAGTAATCTAGAAACATCTCCACTTACTCGTGAGTTTCAAAGTATGAACCATGCTTGGTTCTAACTTTCCTTTCTTTGACACCTTGCATGTCGTGATCACACTCTCCTTGCCATCTTATAGAAACACTTATGGTTTGTTTGGATTAGGGAGAAGATTTGAGAGGATGAAAAAGAAAAAAAATAAAGAGAAAAAGAAGAGAAAGTAAAATGGTTTGGATTAAGAGAAAAGAGTGGAAATGAGAAGAAAGTTAAATAATTTTATTTATTATAAATAATTTTATTTATTATTTTATTATTATTTATTATTATTATAATTAAAAAAAACAAATATTACTTTATAATATTATTAAAAAAATTATTTATTATTTAATATTAATATTTTAACTATTTATTATAATTTAATAATTATTATTATTTAAAAAAAGCCCCATAAACATCTCACTCAACTCAGCCAGTGATACTCACTCAGTGACACTGACTTTCATCTCTTTTCTTCTCAATTTTGCAGAAAAAATTTCTCTCTCATTTTCCTTCATTTCTTTTTTAAATTTACACATAAAGACAAAAGAAAAATTCAACCTATCATTCCTTTTCCATTCGCAAGAACAATATTTCTTTTGATCCAAACACAGTCTTAGAGAATTACAAAGACAATAAACACTCCAAGTTAATTATGATTACCCTACCATCATATCAAGTCTACTACACTAATAGTCATATTAGTTAGTTAGCTAGTTTTACATATATAAAGAATCTCGATAACATACATAACTAACTCATAATTAACTTCTAACTCCATCTACATTGAACATTCCACTTATATGGATATTTCAATTAGATGCTAAGTCAAACAATAACATCAAACAAATAGACGATTAGACAGTCTAGTAGATGAAAAAGATATCAAGACATTATCTCACAATAAATATGATAAATATATTGGTAAAATATATTTTTAATATTTGTATAATATGTAATATATTAAAATAATCCCTATAATTTTTTGTGTTATTTCAATCCTCATAATATATAAAAATATTTTTTTATTCAATTTTTAATACTGTTAAAAATTTGATGACATAAGAAAAAATAAAGATAGTGATATGAAATGATTATTTATTAAAATAATTCTTATAATATTTTTTATTGATTTAGTCCCTGTAAAATCTAAATATATATTTTTTTTCCAATTTTTTAATACTATTAATACATTGATTATCTTGTAGAAAAAAATCTAATTTAAAATGGGTAAAACTTTAATGAAATTTCGTGTAAAATCTAATTTATAAGTTATAGTTAGACATATAACTTTCTTTCATACACACCAATAAGTCTATCTTACTAAAAAAAGTAACTGATGCAATTTTTTTTATGAAATTGACAAAATTCTTGTATTTTAAAAATACAAAAACTTTAAAATATCTTATGATACATTTGTTGCTCCATTGTCATTGCTATCCTATTTTATTGTCACAAAATTAAAAAATAAGATAAACAAATCATATTTGAATTTTATAGAATATACCAATACCAAAAAATTTATAAGGATTATTTTAATAAATAAGATATTTTACAAGAAAAAAAATATTTTAATTAAATAAAATTATAAACAGTTATGTGATATCACTTTGTTTGTCACGTCATCAAATTTTTAATTATATTAAATAATTAGATAAAATAACATATTTATATTTTATAAAGACTTAATTAACAAAAAAAATTATAAAATTTTTTACCATAAATCTATTTGTGGAATATTCTAAACATAAGATATGACAACAAATTCGTTAATTTAAAAATATTTATATATATATATATATATATTTAAATATATTCAAATTGCATTCTATATTTAGTATTTTGGAAACATAAACATAAATGTTATAAATGATGAAGTTATTAAAAGAGAGATTAATGTAAGAACTTTACAAATTTGATAGGGTGTAGGATTATATTTATAGAGTGTGGAAAGAAAAAAAATATAAACTAAGTCTAATGAGGTCGAAAGAGAAGAAATAAGTGGTTGAAAGTTATATTTTAGATCAAAATTAATTATAATTATTGTTTTGAATAATAACAAATAAATAAATAAATATGTTTAAATGCATTAAATGAAATTAAATGAAATGTATTTCGAAATTCATCTAAACGAATTATAGTAATAAGATGAAATATAATTTAGACTTATAATTGAAAGTTTATTTATCGGAACATTATTAAATATTACCTTTGTTCTATGGTGTCTTATTACCGAAATATATTTCCTTTGTTTGGAAGTTTGAATATTAACAGTTTTTAGGGATAAAAGAAATAATCTGAAAGATATTCATAATGGGATCGTAAAATTTTCAGACATGAAAACGCAGTCAAGTAGAGAAAGTCAGCCTCTACGACAAATATACCAACACCATTTTATACGTTGTTATAATACTTTATTAATATATAATTTTACATACTCTTATTTCCTCATTTTAATCCAATATTCAACCTTAAAACTAAACAGGTCTATTTCATTTCATCAACAAAATGTAAATACAAAATTAAAAAAATATTTTTAGGCTAAAAAATGTCTTGGTTTTTTATATATTGGTATCTAACTTTTCTTTATTTTGTAGTTAATATACTGTATTATCTTTAATGATATGATACATTGAATAGGTCTTTGAAAAAATAAAGATAAAAATAATTAAAAAAATGAATGAAAACATATTTAACCTATTCTTTAAGGATAGAATACATATCATAGAGTATTATTTTATTTATATTTTATAATGTTTTCAATTATTTTTGTTTGGGGTATCTAATAATCCAATGAGGAACCGCCTTTATATTATATGACAAAGAAAATGATTAAAGAAAAAGAAAAAAGCAACCTTGAAGTTAACGTAAGGAGAGTTTCAAAATCCCAAAGTCCAAAGGAATATATGGTTTGGTTGGGTTGGGTGGGTAGTTTGTTCGTAATGTAATTTAAAGTGTAGTGTATAAAGATTTTGATATTTTGAATTCAATTTTTCTTATTGGCTTTGTGCTTTCCATTTTCCACTCAATTTTACTACCGTAAACTTCCTGCAAGCTCCGATTTTTAAGCACAAAACATCCATCGCGCTACCTCGAGAGAGATTCGCTAAACCCACAATTCCACCCCCTCCGTTAACCAGAAAATAAAACGTTCTAAAAACAAACAAACCAAAGGGACACGCCGTAAAACCAAAACACAGAGAATTTCAAGAAGAAGAAGAAGAAAAAGAAGAAGAAGAAGAAGAAGAAGATTTGGAACCTGGGTGAAGATAATAACAGAATTGTTGGAGCGAGCCAGCCAGTGAGTGGGTAAGCGATTATTGATTTCTTTCCCTTATGTAATGCATCAGAAGAAATCAGAGGTTCAGATCGGAAAAGAAAGCGTAGGCGTCTCTTCCGATTTCAATCCTTCGCCGCCTCTGCAATACCAGAAACACCCTCACCACCGCCACCAATTCTACCCGCAAATCGAAATCGACATCTCCCCACCGCAACAGCGCCGCGCCCCACCGCAGCGAACCCCTCCGCCCTCCCTCTCCAAGCAGAAGCACCTTCATCACGCCCAGCGGCCTCTCTTCAAGTCCCACAACGCCGCCTTCTTCTCAGTAACGGTCGCCGCCAAGAGCGCCGCGTTCCGCGCTCTGCGGCGCGTGAGGCAGCAGCGCGCGTTGCTCCTACTCGCGGTGCCGCTCCTTTACCTCTACTTCCTTGTCTCCCGCTCCTTCCTCCTCGACCTTCTCTCCGCGATCGCCTTCTCTGCGGCGCTCGTGTTCTCGCTTAACCTCGCGTTCCCGTTGCCTCTCCGTTCAATTCGGCTCAGGGCGCCGTCCGCGGTGGTAGCGCGCCCCGCGCCGCCTCTGCCGGTGTTCTGGACGATCGGGTCGCGGCCCAAGTCGGAGAAGCCCGTGGCGTCAGGGTGCTGGGTGCAGGTCTTCGGCAACGGCGACGTTTACGAGGGGGAGTTTCACCGAGGGAAGTGTTCCGGGAGCGGGGTGTATTATTATAGCAGGAGTGGGAGGTACGAGGGAGATTGGGTGGATGGAAAATACGATGGCTATGGGGTGGAGACTTGGGCGCGTGGGAGTCGCTACCGAGGGTGTTACCGGCAGGGCCTGAGACACGGGTTTGGTGTGTATAGGTTTTACACCGGGGATGTCTACGCCGGGGAGTGGTCTAATGGACAGAGTCATGGGTGTGGGGTTCACACGTGCGAGGATGGGAGTAGGTATGTTGGAGAGTTCAAGTGGGGTGTCAAGCATGGCCTTGGACATTACCATTTCAGGTTAGTTTCTAATTTGTTGGTTTTTTTTTCTCTATGCTTGCTTCAATATCTGTTCTTCGGTTTTAACAATTAGTTAAATGTTTAGGATAGTGTTCAGCTAGCTTTGGAGCGGAGTTGTTTACTTGCGGATTGGTTTTGTTTTTGTTGTTTGATTATATATGTTGGAGTGATTGTGTGTATCTTTGATTCTTTGTTTGCTGTTGGAGGGAGGTTCCTGTTATTGAATGTGAGCATCAGTATGGCATTTTAAGTTGTGTCAGTTTTTTATTTTCTTGAGCTTGAATGGTGGGTGGTATTGCAGGTTATTTTAGATTTGAGTGGTTATGTATTTGCTGTGTGCTAGGTTAGTAATGGTTTGAGAGTGGTTGAATATCATTTTTTGTGTTTGCTAGAGATTCAATTGTCAAAATATCAACATACAAGAGGCTTTTGGGGTTACGGTTTTGTAAAAATACTATGCAGGTTAGAAAATCTCCTGGTTTCCCTTCTGTAGTTCAGTTTACCTATTGATTAGAAGGGATTAGGTGAATATGTCGTACTCTATTATGATTCAATGTTTGAGGATATTCATTTTTAACACATCTTCAACCTTTTGACAAATTGAATTGCTTCAATTCCAAGCTGCTAGGTTTTGGCACGAATAGGCAGTGATTACGGATTCTAGTTAAGAATGAAGAAACACATAATTACTAAAATGGAGAAAACAGTATAAGGATTTTTTTTATTTTTTTTTTATTTTTAGCATGAACTATATAACCTTGTATATGATCTTTTTCTTTGTATTTGTGTATTTAGAAGGGCTCATCACCAAAATTGAAAATGGTATTTGATGTGAGACTGTGTTTTTGTTTCAAGCTTCACTGCTATTTTACCGCTAGCAATAAGCCACTGTCAATCTGAAGGCCAATTCCATTATTTAGTTCTTGTTATGTTTACTTTTCCCAATCATATGCGATTGATTTCTTACTATGCTGTCACATAAAAGATTTTAGACTCCGACATATCTACTATCTACAGTTGGGTAGGAGAGATAGTTAGGTAGGGATGAGATGGTATGGATAATAAGGGGGAGTTTTTAGCTTTGAAGTCAGTTGGGAAGGGAGCACTAGGACACTCAATTTCCTGGAGCTGTTAGATATAATTTTCTGTGTCCCTTCTTTTCCATCTTCCCTCTTGATTCTAACGTCATAATGATTCAGAATCAAGGAGAATAGGGCTGTTCCTGAAAGTTCAATTTTCATCTGTTATTTACTCTTTCTGGTCTCTATCAACTGGTCAAAGCTAGCAAATCCAAGTATTTTTCATGGTTCATGGGATGGTCGAGTGGGAAGAGATAGAGAACATCAAGGCTTTGCGGAGTAAGCATGAAAACATTCTACAAAAAAGTTTTCTTCACTCAAGTGTTGACATTCCAATTTTCAATGGAGTTGGGAATCTGACAAATTCTCCTAGAACCAGCAAAGTGACTGGTAGATCTGATCTAAGAGCAGGAGATTGATACGGGTATAATGGGTTGAGTGTGGTTCAAGATTTTAATTCCAGTAAGACTGCTGGAGGAAGTTTGACAACGATCCAGAATATCTTAGGTATTATTTTGAATAGATTGAAGAAAGAAGTTAGGGAGGAAGCAAACTTTTACCAATAGAATATTTACCAAAGGTGATGTATTAATTAGTTAGAAAAATAATGTATAAACAAATGAAGGGGTTTCTCAGACTGTAACAGAAGAGAAGCTTACAATACTTACCCTTCATCTGAAACAAATGCATGTGGAAGTGCACCTGCACATTCCAACCGACAAGGCCGAGACTCAGTGATGGATTTTTCAACGAGCAGATTCAATGATCATTTTAGAAGCGAGGGTTCCATAGACCAAGACCTTCTGATTTAGAATTACTGGAGTAAATCAAGAAGTTGTGTTTTAGGGACATTTCAATTTTCAAGAGCATTAGTCACTTTTGTTGAAAACAGTATCTACAGTTAGTTAAGCGGGGGGGAAACAGAAATGACAGGATATATTAAATATCGGAGGGGAAAACAATTGAGGGGAACTTTCGGTTTTTGGAGTGGAGGTTGAAAGGAAGCTTCGTGCCTGTGTCAGACATTTGTCTATATTTCTTCTTTTCCGTCTTCCTTCGTGATTCTGCTATCATTTTGATTCAAATTCAGGGAGAAGAGTGATATTTAATAAAACTCCATCCTTTGTTTATCTATTATTACCATTTTTTGGTACAATTTCTATTAGACTATTGTTATATGGTGATTGGACTTTGGTAGATATTGTGTTGAACATTAGATAATATACCAACTGCATTTTACCCTTCAAATCTAACGTTGTTAGTAGAAATGTTTTGGATCGTCGGCATGGAACAATCGGTGCTTAATCATGTTAAGGTGTAATACAAGAAGCATTTCTGAAAAATAACTTCTATGCCTTACTGTTAACATGAATTATGAATGGAATTGTGTTCTTCCTTTTCTTTGCTGCCATGAAAGTTTATTTGTTGCATTTTCTTCGGAATTAATTACATCTGTTTAATTAGAAATGGCGATACATATGCGGGTGAATACTTTGCGGATAAGATGCATGGTTTTGGGATATATCGTTTTGCAAATGGCCATCGATATGAAGGAGCCTGGCATGAAGGTAGAAGGCAAGGACTTGGAATGTATACATTTAGAAATGGTGAAACCCAATCTGGTCACTGGCAAAATGGATTTCTTGACATTCCAAGCACACAAAACAACACTTCTCCAGTTTCTCCTGTTGGTATCTCTCATTCCAAAGTCCTCAATGCTGTGCAGGTACATTCTTTATCCGAGTTATTCCCTATTTACATTTACTGTTATATATATAAAAAAGTGAATAGTGTTGAATATTTTATCTTAATTGTTCACTTGGGGTTCTAAGAAATGTCATTTCTGGTTGCCATGGATATGTTATTCTAAAGATTAGGATGATGTCCCAGTCTATTCTCTGTACTAAGTTAGCTTGGGTAGTATTATTTATTATTTATAGGGTAAAACATGTTTTTCATAAGCATGCTTTGTCAATTTTCACTTTTTGTACAATAACACAAAAGTGATTGGTCTTCATACAACAACTATAATTCCATTTGGGTTTTAATCACATCCGTTAATGTTGCCGTTAAATGGTAACGTAGACATTGTTACAAGGAAAATAATAGTGACATGTTGATTTATTATGTTTTTCATATAAGAATTGTCGATTTTTAGTACAATTGAAAAAATTGACTAGTCTTGATACAACATGTATCAATCTGTTTGGATTTTACTCATTATTTAACTGGTTGATTAAATACTGGACATTGCAACATGGAGAAGAGAAGTGACATGTTAGTTACTTGTACAATTAATCGGGTGGATTTTGGCCCACTGTCCAATCCATTTATCTGCGGATTTTGCGAACTGGTTACAGACCTCGAAAAAAACTTATTTATTTTACGGGTCGGACTTTTTCAATCCCTTTAAAATGCTGGTTTTGTGGATGGCCTTAAACGGGTCTGACCTGTTCCTATACACACTCTTGTTTTAATTTTTTGCTATTGTATTAAAAACAAAAATCGACAATATTTATGTGAAAAAAAATAAGTTAACAAGTCACTAATATTTTTCACGTGACAATGTCATAATTACCGTATAATTACACAATTTACAGATGTGATTAAAATCCAAACAAAATTGTAGTTGTTGTATACCAATAAATTTTTTTTGTTATTATTCTAAAAACGAAAATTGACAATATTGTTTATATGAAAAACATATTTTACCCTTATTACATCATTCATTCCATTAGTGTTTTTTTGACTATTTGAGATTAGAAATTCTGGTTTTGGATACCCCTTGCGATATGCTTATAATTTTTCTATTAAAATTACTTCATTATTATATTTAACCCTTCAGTTTGGAGAAGTTAATCATGGTTTAGGTACAAGGTAAATATTTGGTGACATTACCATATGTTTCACTTAGAATAGGTATTAGTTAAGTATTTGTTACATTTTTAGTCTTTAGCTTAGACATTGCTGGAAGAAAACAAAATTTTATTGAAGATAAGGGTATAGTCTACAGACAGATTTTTGGACGTGTCTTGTATGCATGAAAGTAGCATAGCCTTGGAAATGGAAAGAGAGAAAACGAATTGCAGACAGTTAGATACTTTACAGCACTATGAGTCAATTTTCATTATAAATTGTTTTTACTGGTTTAACAATAGGAAGCAAGACGAGCAGCAGAGAAAGCTTATGAAGTGGCTAAGGTAGATGAAGGGGTGAACAGAGCTGTAGCAGCTTCTAATAGAGCAGCCAATGCAGCTAGGGTAGCTGCTGTGAAAGCTGCACAAAAGCAGATGCATCATGTTAACAATGAAAGCTTCGCAATTCCTGTTATGTGAGAGTATCTCAGCTGCTTTTATATTACAAGAGAAGCTTGGGATTGTAGAAGAAGTGCAGCTTAACTAGGTGGCTACAGTAGTTTAAACAGCTTCATGCCCATTGCAATAGTTGCTTTGGCATTTTGCTTTGTTTGATTTGATCTTGATTATTGGCTCCTAGAACATTACCACCAGGTAGATGGCTGAAAGAAAGCAGATTTGTTATCTAAGTCGGCTACGGTCCTTGTATAGAGGAAGGGTGATGGCATGCATATGGTAAAAACTATTCTATAGATAAGTTTCCATTTTTTCCACCTTTTGTAAATTTATGTAAGTGCTGGTGTGTAGGTGAAACCTACAACCTGCTACTGTTGTATAATCGCTTGGTAAAATAACGAGAGGAGAAACATATACAATAAAGAGTATTTTTCTTTCCCTAACTTGAAAGTTATTTTGGGTTAGATTTTGGAATGCTGTATTGTAAATTTAGTTTACGGAGATAAATAGTTTACCAATATTAATAAATAAGTTCAATGGTATATTTAAATAGTTAAGGTCTTCAATCTAGTTAAACCTTCTCATTTTCAAATTGCATATAATTTTGATTCTTTCTCTTCAATAAGGAATTTCATTTTGTTTTATTTATGTATTTGACAAAAGAGTGGTGGAGTTATATTAAAAGGGGAGGATGTAGCTGTTGAAATGAATACTACCCTTTCAATCACAAAAGAAAACATGCCACTATATTATTACAATGTATAAAAAAATATAAATAATGATATTAAATATTAAAAAAAATAAAAATAACAACCCATAATTATAAAAGTTTGAATCCTTTATTTTCATTAAAAATTTAAATTATTAGTATTAGTTATTTTGTTTCGAAACTTAAGTACCTATGTACTGTTAAAACAACTTATTATACATATATGTAGGTGTTAAAACATAATTTATTTTTTATTTTTTGGAACAAGTACATTTCATTTATAAAAATATTTGTAATTATGCTTTTAATTTGTATATAGATAAAAGTTATAGAAAAGAAAATTTGAGTTGGTAAATTAATAAAAAATAATTCACCTTTTTAATAATATAATTACATATTTTAATATTAAATCAGAGATAATTAATTTCTCTCATCATATGCTTCAATCGCCATGTTTTATAGCTGGGTGTGTTTGAGTTAAGATTAGACCAATTGAAAATGGCAGTCACAATTGAATGTACAACACCCATAATATTCTCTCACTAACATGAGAAACTTGTAGTTATGTTTTAGAAGATGTTTGAAAGGGGAAAGATAGTTGCCGAAGATGGATGATAAACCATTGCTTTTTAACCTAAATAATAATTATTTTAATGTAAATAAGTGAATGATAGGGTTGAACTTAGTGCTTAATAAACCTGATTAGACAAGAGGGCACTAAAGTAAAACTCCAAATTTAGTTAGAGAACAAAATCAATTATCTTTATGTACATTAAGTTTTCTCTTAAAATAAACTATATCCTTTCATTTCATTAAATTTAATTTCCAAATATTTTAAAAATAATTAACAATAGTAAAAAATATTGTATTAAAAAAATTTATTCATTAAATATTTAATTATAATTTGTCATGTAATCTATATTAAAAAATTATCTATTTTAAAATATTTATTTAGTTTATATAAATTAATGCTGAATAATATTTTCAGTTTTTAAAATGAATAGTTTTGTAAGTTAGTTCTTGAATGTTAATAAATAAATTAAAACTAACTTTATCTTTTATATTCATTATTTGTTTCAAATATATTCTCACATATTATTATTACTATCATTATTAAAATTTAATTTTTATATATAAAAACCAAAAATATTTATTTTCCGTTAAAATATACTCTGAATACCATTTTTGAATCCACGAAAAAGTTACCGAATGTGACAAGTGAGACTGAATCTTCGAATAAAATTCTAGGAAATTGACTCACCTAATCCTAATACTTACCTTTCTCTAAAATAAATAAATAAACAAAAACACGCTTTTCCTACGTGTGTTCTTCTTATTCATTGTCGCCAACAAAACCTCTGCGAGTTAGCTTCCACACCCTCCTCCTCCTTCTTCTTCGCACTCAATAGATAGAAATCACACGCAAAATTCCAATTACGCCCCTACCTCATCTCTAATTTACAAGCCTCTCTGTGTTGGCCGGTAACCATGTACAGCAATATGCTGGTCAACTGCTCCAACTGCCGCACCCCTCTGCAGTTGCCGCCTGGCGCCGGATCCATCCGCTGCGCCCTCTGCCATGCTGTCACTCTCGTCGCCGATCCACGCGCCATCCCTCCTCAGCCCCCTTCCTCCCATCACGCGCCTCCCCCGCCATCCCCCTACAACCACGCGCCACCCGGCCCCCCGTCCAACCCCCACGGCCGCAAGAAGGCCGTCATCGTTGGCATCTCGTACCGGTTCTCGAGGCACGAGCTCAAGGGATGCATCAACGACGCTAAGTGCATGAAATACCTTCTCATCAACAAGTTCAGTTTTCCAGAATCTTCCATCATTATGCTCACCGGTACTTCTCTCTTCTTTCGATCGCTGCTTTTCTCATCATGAAATTTTCATCGAATGTCATAATTTGGGATTTTTCTTATCTTTTATAGGTGGATTTAGATTTTTATTATCAATAATTCATGTTTTAATACTGTTTTCATTGGTTGATTTCGTCTTAATTAATTATTTCCTGCTAATTTAGTTTGAGATGCCGGAGTGATTTTTGTCTTTTGATTTTCTCTACGAATGCAATTTTCTCAAATAATTCAGACTTTACTCTTTTTGAAGGATTTTTAGCGTCAACTTTTTGTTTTTTCTTTTTTTTTTTTCGATTAGATATTAGTTTATTGTGCTAGATTTATTGTGTTATTTGTAGTAATTGTGCTTCATAATTTTCAATCTGGAAATTTTCATGTGTAGTCTTTCTGCTTACATTTCTTCAATAGCGATGGTTGTAGAAGCCGGAGTTGAGTATCCACTTGTTTAAAATCATGCTTGAGAAATAGAGAATTGTCCTCGATTTCCTTATCGAATAAATTTTGAACATTGCCACTTAGGTGAAGTACAGTTTACACCTATGGTTTGAATCAAAATCAATTACTATACCTGCCTATGGTTTAAAAAGTGACACTTTGTCCCCCAGGCTATGCTTGTTTTGAAACATGTGCAATCGATGGCAATTTGTTTATACCCTTTTTGATGTAGGATATTATTCTTTTTCTATCTTTTGGTGATTGAATGTTTCATGTTCTCTGTAAAAGTTTTCAAGACAACAATAAAGCTTTTTTTCATAGAGGAGCATGCACAGGCATGTATATAGAGTCAATCCCAACTATGTTGGAACCAAAGACTTTAAAAACCATCTGGAGCATGCCCTGAGTACACAAAAACAAAAGGAAAAAAAAAGGACCATTGGGGGACATCGACCACACGAATGGAACGATTAGGAAATCTAAAACTTGGGAACCCATACCTATCCTTATTCAAATGTGAGGGATTGAATCCCACGAAAAGGACCCCTGTATGGATGTACCGTGACAGGCCTGTTTGTTTGCTCATGTATTACGGTCACGGTAAATATGGCTAATAAACAAAGAAATGTTTTTCTTGACTAACAGATTTTCTATTCAAAATATGGATAGAAGAGACACAGGATGGTACATGGAGGAACATTGTAATTTTCCAGTTTGCACTTAGTTTTTATGAATTGTTTCTCTATCTGAAGTTTTTATTCAATTAATTTTATGCTACTATGATAATTGAGCCTCATATTTTAGTTATTTGCTTGTAGATATCCAATTAATAAACAGTTATTTTAGGTGCTCAAAGATACAAATGACATCAATTTGGTTAATTGAGGCCAAAGAAAGTTGACATTAATTTATCTTTCAATCATAGAATGTGAGTGACATTAATTTAGTCCCTTGCTAGAATCTCTACTAACAGCATCCATCCTGTCCCGTTTTTATTATTAGAGGGACTATATTGATATCTACATTATTTGAGGAACTCTACTTTTGTTCATTCTTGCCTGACTTCTGAATCTTCATCATGTTTGGAATGGCATATCCAATGTACACTTTTGACTATGCCTTAAAAGAGTATATTTTAGTTTTTCATGCTTTATAGTATTCAGACATCTAATTTATCAAATCTGTGTTGTGTTCGTTTATATGTTGAATGTTTCAATACTTTGTTATCCAATCTAATTTATTATGTTTTCATTAGTGATAATTTGATTTCTTGAAAAAAAAAATATTGTTCAAAGATATAGTGGAGAAGTAAAATAGAGTTATGATCTCCACTACATTCGATCTTAATTCGCTTACACAATTGTTTAAAGAATTAAGATTTGGAGAAATTACACGAATAACACTTATATGTGACAATTAAGTAATCTTTCGTATTATTTCAAGTCCTTTTTTCATGAAAGACTAAACATATTGAGTTGATTGTTATTTTATTTAAGAAAAAATTATATTTGAGACAGACTCAATTTGTTACTTCGAATGATAACCTGATAGAAATTTTTATCAAATCATTAGGTATTTAAAATTGATTATATTTGTAATAAGTTTTATGCATATAATTTATATGTATTAATGTTTGATGTAATGGACTCTTATCTATTTCTTTGTATTTTTTCTTTTTTTATATATATATATATAATCTTATGTCCTCAATACAAATTAAGGATTCAACATATATCTCTTTATTATTTATCTTTAGAGTTTGAATTATAGTATATTATAACCCACTTAAGTGATGGATGGATACATCCTTTCAAACTATACATACTTTTTCACTTTATAGAAGTCAAATCTGATATTAAATTTTGACATGCAATTCATATTTATGATTTAGACTATAAGAATTTGTAAGAGTTGATTATCCTACACTCCCTTTATTTATTTTTTTTAAAAAGGAAAGAAATTCATAAAGCATATATGCTAGTACTCATCATTTGAATTTCAAATGCAGAAGAAGAAGATCCCCACGGCCCCAAATTTCCATCCAAGCACAACATTAGGATGGCAATGTATTGGCTTGCACAAGGATGTCAACCTGGAGACTCCCTGGTTTTTCATTATTCTGGTCATGGTTCACAGCAAAGAAACTATAGTGGTGATGAAGCTGATGGATATGATGAAACAATATGTCCCCTGGATTTTGAAACGCAGGGTATGATTGTAGATGATGAGATCAATGCAGCACTTGTCAGACCCATTCCTCACGGAGCTAAGCTACATGCACTAATTGATGCCTGCCATAGTGGCACTGTTCTAGATTTGCCATTTCTTTGCAGAATGAGCAGGTTACGTTCTGAAAATATATTTAAATTTTTAATGGATTTAACAGCACACCAATTTTAACTGTCTAGTTTTTTTTTTCCAGTCAGTGAAGTTGTGTGTCCAATACATCCTATAATTATTATTCCTTGACAGAAAATTCTCTCTCCTCCTTCATTCATTCACTGAAAAGTCTGAACATTTTCCATTCTCTCTCATAAATGACCAATCCTTAACATACAGTATTTTGAAAATTAAGCATTCATATTCAATAATCCTTGAAGTCAAGAAATTAAGTTAAATTAGAGACAAAACACCACATCATAAATTTTTGGAAGAAGAAAGAAACAAAATAAGGGAAAATAGGAAAACCTGGTTCCTTTTGCGGGCATTGTTGAAGATGGCAGTGAGAACGCCCCAAACGCGAGGATCAGAGTTGTGAAGAGGCTGCGAGGCGATGTTGGAGGCAACAGAGACAATGCGCGCTCTAGGGATCAAACTCTGCGAAGACTGGTGACTGCCATTGTAGCTTCTCGACATTGATGACGAGGTTCCACTTTGGCCTCTTCCATGGTTGCTTCGAAACCCTATTTAATTGCTACTTCCCTGAATTGAATTGAATTGAATTTCTTTGTCCTCTTCGTTACTGGGAAGGAAGTGTCCTGGCGGAGCTGGCGAGCATCTTGCTGCCGTAGCCCTCCGACGCTGCAGCGGACCAGGCGTTGCAGAGCTTCGCTGGGGTAGTCAGTGGAGAAGGCATGGCTGACGTGATACATGGCGGCGGACAATGGGACACCGTGGTTGGTGACATGGAAAAAACCCAGAGAAAATAAGATGGAAACTGGAGAGAAAGAACCAAAAGAACATAACAGAAAATAGAGAATAGAATTTCTTCCCACGGGTCTCTCCCTTCACTTACAAAATCTATCAAATTCACAGTTTGCCTCCCTCTAAACTGATTTAATCAATTGTAAAAATCTCTTCTAGCTAACTAAGAAATTTGTGAGTACAACTAATTGACTAATGGACTAACTTTCTGACAGCTGTCCTTGTTGACTCATCATATTTCCTAACGTTCCACATGTCATTCTAACTTTGTAACAGGAGTGGACAATATACATGGGAGGACCATCGCCCTAGGTCTGGTGTATGGAAAGGATCCAATGGTGGAGAAGTTATTTGCTTCAGCGGATGCGATGATGATCAAACTTCCGCTGACACATCTGTAAGTTTCAGCAAATTCAAATTGATTTATCTCTGACCGTGTTTCAATCTAGACCTGTGAGATCTGTTGTCTTGTCTTAACATATGATCACTATCACCATAAACAGGCTCTATCGAAGATTACATCGACTGGGGCAATGACATTTTGCTTCATCCAAGCCATAGAGCGTGGTCATGGGGCAACCTATGGCAGCATTCTTACTGCAATGCGCACTGCCATCAGAAATGCTGGTAGTGGGGGTGGTGGTATTGGGGGTGGTGATGTGGTAACATCTCTTCTCTCCATGCTTTTGACCGGAGGTAGTCTAAGTGCTGGTGGACTGAGACAGGTAAATATAGTTGATTTGTCAGTTGTCTGATCGTATCAAAAACCAAGTTTTAACTGTTCTCTTTCTATCAGTTGCTCAATCATATTAAGTTTTGAACTCATTACTTGTATACCACCTATAAGTATTCCTTTTTTATGTTTGTCTATGCTCAATGAGTTTTCTATTAAACTGACTTCTGCTGTTGTTTTTCCTTGTTGTGTTTTGTTTCGACAGGAACCGCAGTTAACAGCTTGTGAAGCATTTGATGTTTATAGAAAACCTTTTTCATTATGATACTCAATATTCTTTATTCTGCAATTTGGTTTCCTCGGCGCTGCCCTTGTATACGACATTGATTACAATGATTAATTAATGTATTATAAAGTAGATAGGATCCTTTTTTTTGGAAGGTACAGAGGATATGTTTTTGGATGAATTTATGTTACCCATTAGAATGTGATATGCTCTAATAATAACGATTTGGTTGGTGCTGCACTCATTGGATTACTATATGCTGATTCGACCCTTATTCAATTCCACGTAATAGGTGAGCATCTTACCCTTACCCCTGGTTAAATTAGGTGTGCTTTTACCTGAAAAGCGTCAATAATGATTTGAGAGTGATTGTCTCGTATTAATCTTATATTATGTGATGTAAGATTACCGATGAATTTGATGTAATTACTTGTATTGTTATAGATGAAAAATATCCATAAGAAATATATGGAAGGAAATATTAATGATTTTTAAATATTAATTAGAGTGACCAGAATGGAGGTTAATCGGTTAATCGATGAAGTGTTCTAATATTAAGAAAAATGACTAAATTTTAGAAATGTATCGAGAGAAAAGTTGAAAAGAGTTAAAATATTAGAAAGGAAGTTAAAGAAACAAAGATATGAATAGCAGTTAGAAAACTGTTTGAAAGTTAGGTGAGGTATCTGTGGCTTTAAGATAGGTCGATAAATAATGGCTTAAGATAATTGTTATGGTGTGGAAATATTAGAATACTCATATTTCGATAAACGTCTTCATAAATTTTTATTGAGTTTGATATATTTTGTATCTCTTCATCAGTTCCTTTTGTTATATTTATTTTCATATCAGGTTAATTTCTTTCTGTTTAAATCAATATTATTTACATTAATTATTCATTTATTTTACTTGAATTGCTATTTAAATTTACATTTTCTTCCCTTTTCTATTACTTTCTAAACTCATATAGCTTTAGGTTTTAATGTTTTATAATTGCCATCATTTCCTTGTATGTTACTTGTTAATTATTTCCAAGTTTTTAATTTGCATTTGCAATCGATTATCAAAATTTTCTTTCTATCAAAGTTTATATATAAATATTTAAGTTTCTATAAATTTTAATATTTCAAATATTTATTGTTCCAGTGTCTTTTTATTGTTCAATTCAAACATGTATGTGTTCTTTATTCTAAAGAAAATATTTTCAGAATTATCTCAAGAAAGCTTATGTTTAATCAATTTTTATTCATAATTTGAATTTATCGAGAATCTTAATCTGTAGAATGTATTTAATAAATATTTCGACTAATATAAATTTAATTATTTTCATAAATTTTTAAAATTTTTCATTTAAATAATATATTTTAAATTCTCCGCAAAAATGTACTATTCTAAAATAATCTTTATCTAAATATACTAAAAAAAAATGTTAGTCCATTATAAAAACGAAAAATTTTAAATAAATTTACTCTAGTATGATTTGCTTTTAATGATTCTTTCATTATTTTAGTCTAAGTTTTTTCAATTGGCAATTGACAATGAAAAACTACAAATAATTTTATTTATACTTTTTCAAATTATATTTATCTTAGAAGTGGCTAACGTCAATTATCAAAGAAAATGGTGTAGTAAAGATATTTTTAATACCATTTAAAATCAATTTGATAAAAAATAATTGAAAATAAAAAAAACAATTAAAGTTAATTTTTAATCAACTCTTTTTAAATAATATTATTTGATTTAGATTTTGAAATATAAATAAAAAATAAATTAAGCAGTTTATTATATTTAAATATAATATTATACGTTGAGAGTTAATTAATAATAATTATATAAATGAATATATTTTTAAAATTTTTTAATGATTTAGTTATATTATATATATAATATTTATATTTATTAAAATATAATAATAAATTAGTGTAATAATTTTTAAGTATAAAATTGTGTAATGTATTTATAAATATAAAAGAAATTAAAATTATAAATATAAGAACAATCATATAAAGAAAAATTATAACATATTTTTATCTTTACAAAAATGTTTAATTTTTTTTATTAATAATAAAACCTACAAAATCAAATTACAAAATATTGGTTTACATTTGATATTAAATTAAAACTGAACTAGGAGTCTAAGTTTTGTGAAAAACATATACAGACTTAGAAATTTTTTGAAAAACATATCCAAACCTCAATAACTATACTCTCTCTCTCTCTCTCTATATATATATATATATATATATAGTTATATACAGTTAGATTTTTAAATCTGAAATAAAAACCATTTCCAACAAAAAAAAACACTAGAAATAAATATAAGCCTCTAATATTATTCTAAAAATTCTATAATAAATCAACTATGCATGATGTTAAAAGCGTCGATCCACTTAAATTTAGAAGATTTAACCGTATTCATAATTCAATATATTTTTGGATTAAAAATAAAGCTAAATTAAATATAAATTTTCTAAAAATTAATTTTATAATAAAAAATTTAATTTAATTTTTTTTTATTTATCAAAATTTATTCTAATAAATTTATTAAAAAAAATCTTTAAATTAAAAAAAATGAAAAATAATTTTATTTATAATTAATATATATATATATATATATATTTTTAATTATTTATTATACAAAGTTTCTGTTTTAACATCCTTTTCTTATTTCATCAGGTATATTACATTTTTTTATTTAAATAATGAGTACTCATCGTTACTTTCCTATACAATAATCATTTTCTTCTTGGATTCAAGAAATAAAAAATCAAAGCAATAATCATTTATGATTTCCCATGAAAATTCAATATTTTGTCACCATCCAAACTCCATGAAAGCCTCTTCTATTTTTTGTTAATGGAATATTTCATTCTAACGTTGTTGCTTTCGTAGAATATCTCCGATAACAATTTTTTCTTCATTTATAATTAGAACAAGCATCAAAATCAGAAATTACATTTTTCAATTGCTTGAAATTTTTTGAAGCAAAATTAAATACGTACTAATTAAAAATGATGTGACATTTTTCAAAATAAATTATATGAATTGTTTCTCTTACCTTTTCATCACCTATACTGATGTGGTTAACGGTCCTTTGAACTCATACTAAATTGAAGATGCACCGGGCACGTTCACCTTTTGAACTCTCTAAAACTAAAATGGAACAACATTTTTCATCACTCTTTGTCCATTTTATCCAGTCACTGAAAATGATGCTAATTTAACTATATGGCAGAAAGATTAAATAAATTAAAACATCATGGTGGATAAAACTCTGTAAAACCATTGAGGGCAATAGGACACACTTTACTATTAAGGCAAGTTAATCCATAAAGAGAAAACAAAACTCAAATTAAAAGGAATAAAAGTAAGTAACTATTATGTTGTTGATTATACGACTGTTATTGACTTAGTTCTTCTGCTTAACTTGGGTTAACAAGTGGCTGAGACCAGTTGTTAGGGCTGATTTTGATGTCAATGATGCTTGTAGTATTCCGACACCCTGCAGCAACAATGAAAACTTTACATATGTTTTAAACAAAGAAAGATATCATATATTTAATTTAATTTTTTGGCCTTTCTTACCTCTTTGATACCAATGCTAATCTCTTTCTCTTCCAAGTCACTGAAGGGAATGGTCATACTTGTTAGTAAAGATATAACAGAAGTTGAAGTCATTGGTGTCACAACCAAATCATCTGTTGCCATGTACATTGTTGGCCCTTTTGCATATCCTTCATTATTTCCTCTCTTTAATATGGGATCAACAAAATCCAAAGCTGTACATGTACCTTTGTCCCTGGTAACTTGCCTCAATGTACAAGTTAAAGTAAGATATGGCTCGAGACCTGTTCCATATTTAGGAAAAGTGGTATATTTGTGCTGAGTGTAACAAAAATATTTGGTGGCATCGTAAACTGGGAATAGCTGGTTGCTTAATAGAAACCGTGGGACAAATCCGGGTTCAACAAGCTCATTCTTTACATTCTTTTTAGTCCAATAAATTTCATCCAAATCAACAATGCTCTTGTACATAGAAGAAAAGCCTTCCATCAAATGCACCACTCCTCCTAAAGGGAATGTGAAGAAACTAAAAAGGAAGTCTGCAAAATCTTCTTTTCCTTGAGCAAACACTATCTTCCCATTTGATTTTCTCTGCATTATCGTCACGTTGATTTTGCAACTACCTTCTACATTGATATCCAAGGGAGGATATTCAACCTTTCTAAATTTCTCAAGAAACGGTTTTTCTAAGAAAAATTTTGTCAAAGTTGTTGTTGAGTTCAAACAGCTAAGATCCATTACCTGTAACAAGATCAAAAAAAAGAAAAAAAACTACCATCACGACAAATTCAAATCTGTCTGTTTAGGTCACGAGTCATATCATAATCACGTATCAAAATAGGAGAACAAAAAGTACAAGGAACTGTAAATAAATGAAACCTGATTTTTCGTTATTGTCACTGTCATTTCATTCACTGAAGACATGTTTTCTATTCCACAAAGTTTGAACAGATGAAAAAAAGCATGCAATGAGTTTGGCACAACTTTCAGATCGTCCGTGATAATAAAAGTGGCATTGTTCTTAACAAAACCATCAAAGTCACAAGAGCTGCCTTGAGTAGATCTAGAAATGAGTTTATCCAGCATGTTCCCACATCTGCATCTTTTGTTCTTCAACGTGCTTACTAAGACCGGGCTTTGTAATCGACAATTGACTAAGTTGTTACATACGAAGAACTCTGTGGGTTCTGTGTCGTCAATGGTAAGCTTCAGACTCTTGCAATAACCCTCCATTGAGTTCTTGGGTCGCAGTACCATTTCTTTGCACGAATCTCGGCACAGAAAATCGTTGTCTAGATTTTCTACACTCTGATAGAGTGAGGTCAGTGATCCAACCTCGATTGGCTGCATATTTGACTCCTCACGCACAAGTCTTACAATAGTTCCCAAAGGCAAAGTTAACAAGCTAAACAGAACATCCACAAAGTCCTTCCCCGCCTCTGCAAAGACAACTTTATTTCTTTCTTTGATTACCATCAGCTTCAAGGTAATCTGCTTCTCAGTTTCGGTGGTAGCCATTATGATCAGGCAATAATAAAGTTTCTAAGAGACTAAAATTTTTTCGTTGATGTAGTTACGTTAATAGAGTATATCTAGACCACCTTCAATCTTCTGGAGAGTAATCAGAATTTAGAGAATAAACAGAGTTTAAAGTGTGATAAGAATGATGGATTATCTCTTATAGATACCACTTATTTATAATATGATTTAGTAACTGATTAGTGTATGGTAACTGATAGATACTGTAGATACTGTATGGTAACTGATAGATAGTGAATTTAAATTCACTGATATGTATGGTAACTGATAGATAGTGAATTTAAATTCACTGATATGTATGGTAACTGATAGATAGTGAATTTAAATTCACTGATATATTTATGTTGTGGGAGTTAAGCTGTTGGAGCCCTATTGGCCTTAGAGGAATTATGATTTCCGAGTACAATTGAAAATATCTTTCTTCGGTTGCTGAACTTCTATGCATTTCAAGAATTTATATCGAAAATGTGAATTGTTAAATATTATGGTTTTCATGAATATCATTGATGAACCGAACCGTTTAGACTGGAGTTGTTCTTTGTGAAGAGAGATTCAATGAAAAGGAAAGGTCACGAAGATTAATAACAGAGATTGGTCAAATAATTTTCAACTTTGGATACTGTGTCCATTGACTTTTCCATTCCATATTTCGTGTCATTTTATATGATGTCCCTTCATAGGTGGATAGTGATTTTTTGAACTTATGTAGGTAATTGATAAAACTTTTATTAATTTATAGGTAGATTAAATCATTCTATACGGATTTGTATAATATTTAATAAAATATGAAATATTTTATTTTTTTATCTATATATTTTTAAAATTTAAGTAAATTAAATTTTATTTTTTATTAAAATAAAATAAGTAGATTGTTATTTTATCTCAAACCTTAAATGTGAATCCTCTATTAATATTTGTAATTAAACTTAACACAAATAATTATTAATTCTCAAATCATACATAATAAAATTATACAATATAAATAAAAATTAATAAAGTCTTCTAAATATATCTAATAGATTATTTCTCCAGTTTTAACCTTACCAATATATGTTGTTGTGATGATAAAATGAAATGCGTTGCAAGTTTTCTCTATTTATTATTCATTAGTTGAGAGGATATGAAAAGACAAAATGCAGCTCCACCACCCACAGTTATTGACGAAGGGCAGTGCAGAGTGCAGGAAAGAAAGGGTATGCACGCAACCTAATCTGTTGCATAGAAAAGGAATATATTGAAACAAATACAACACTAATACCAATAAAGTAATTTTATGCCACCAAATTATAAATACTTATTTATACATACTTAAAAATTATAATATATATAGTTATATTATTATTTAAGAATTAATATATATTCTGAATACATACATTTAACGTCTTTATTGGATGAATATTTAAAATTAGATTTAAAAAACAGAAATAGTAGACTGAAAGGAACAAACCTTTAAGAGAATATCAAATACACATTATATATGAAGGTTTTGAAAAATAAGTTATTTGGTTAATTGTGGAAGTAGTGAGTAAATTGGAATATCAATGAAAGAAAAAAAAAATATAATTAAGATGATTAAGAAAGTAAAAATGTCACTATTAAAATTAAGTATTTTAATCAATTATGAGTTATAGATTATGATCGAAAATGTGCAATTTACGTTTATTTTTTTTCTTGTTAAAATGTAGTTTATTTTTTATTTTTTATTTTATTTTCAAATTATAAAAACATATAACTATAATAATTAAGACATTAACATTGAATATATATTTTGATTGAATCGATAAATCTCATATGAATGGTAACTTTATATAATACAAAAAATAATATATTAACCAGTAATTTGAACATTCAAACTTTTTAGAAGTTCTTTTAAGTTTTATAACTAGCATAAACAATTTGTTTAGTTACAAAATGCATGTTTTCATTATTTATTATTCATAATTAGATTAATATATACAAGTAATTCTAATAAACAAATAATTCATATAATAAAATTTTTTATTATCTATTAAATATTTCATCTTAAATACTTATTTTTATCTTAGGATAGAGTACATCTGAAAAGTTAGTTTATTCAAAAGCATGATTTCCATGTCCCAAAATATATATAATAATTATTATTTTAATATTTATACACATAATATTGTTAAAATATAATAAGTATTTTATTATTATTAATTATATTTTTTTATTAACCTTTCACTCATTTATATTTTTCTATTTAATTAAAACTAAGTTTATTTTTTATTTTCGTTTATAATTTTTTTTTTTATTCTCTTATTTTTTTTATTCACTAATAAAAAAAACATAATAATAATAATCAGACACTAACTATTTTACAATTGATAGTATTTTATTAATAATCTTTTTACGTCATATTTTTATTATTACATTATACAAGCAAGGGATTTGAAGAGAGAGTTTTGGAAATTATATTTGGAGACTCTTCATCCATGTCTCCAACTGGCTCTCCACCTACGCCAGCATGGCCTCATAGTGGGCCTGGACATCGAGTGGCGGACCAACACTAAGCCCAACATTACCTGCCTCATTTTCCAGATTTTCTACTTTCCCTTTATTCCCGCCCCTCTCGATGTCTTTCTCGTTGATCCTAATGTTACTTTCTTCGTTGTTGGGATTCACGATGACGTGGAGAAGCTTCTTCCTGACTATTCCCTTTGAGTGGTCAATGTTATTGACCTTTGTGTTCTCGCTGCGGAGAGGTTTTGGCGTAACCCTAATCTGAGGCACGCTGGGATGAAGACGCTGTGTATCCGTATTCTGGGCGTGGAGCTTCAGAAGTCAGAGGAGATCAGAAGGAGTTCGTGGGATAATTATTGACTCACTCTGGAACAGGTTCAGTATGCTGCCTTTGATGCTTATATCTTGTATAACCGGAGGCAAAAATATAAGGAGAACGTAAAAAAGAAGAACTTGAAATTTCACGTAATTCTGTTTAAGGTAAAACGTCATGTACAAAATCAACGTACAAAATGAACCCCAGTACATTATATCTATTTTGTATACAGAAAAGAAAAATACAAAATAGAAAATACTAAAACTACTTAACCTATGTAACCTCCCGTAACTTAACACATGTAGGTAGTTTAAAGTTTAAAATTCAAGACAATTTCAACAATTCTCATTCTTGACTTGAATTCTCCAACATGATGAGCATCAACCTCACCAACACCAGCCACAGCATTGATTTTGCTTTCCTAACCCACAATATCCGCACCGTGGGCACCTCCGACCCCACCCGAGTCTCCAATTGGCTCTTCACGAACGCCACCGTATGTCAGGACCTCATAGTGGGCCTGGACATCAAGTGGCGGGCCAACACTGAGCACAACATACAAAACCCCTCTATGTCTGTGTTTCCTGCCTCATCTTCCAGATTCTCTACTCCTTTCATTCTCGCACCTCTCGCTGCCTTTCTCGTTGATCCTAATGTTACTTTTTTCGACATTGGGATTCACGATGACGCGTAGAAGCTTCTTCATGACTATTCCCTTTGATTGGTCAATGTTACCGACCTTCGTGTTCTCGATGCGGAGAGACTTTGGCGTAACCCTGATCTGAGGCATGCTGGGATGAAGATTATGTGCCTCCGTATTCTAGGCGTGGAGGTTCAGAAACTAGAGGAGATCAGGAGGAGTCCGTGGGATAATCGCTGGCTCACTCTTGAGCAAGTTCAGTATGCTGTCATTGAAACTTATATCTGTTATAACCGGAGGCAAAAATATAAGGAGAACGTAAAAGAAGAACTTGGAATTTCAAGTAATTCTGTTTACGGCAAAACGTAACGTACAAAATCAACGTACAAAATTAACGTACAAAATCAACTTACAAAATGAACCCAATACCTATTTTGCGTACAGAAAAGAAAAAATACTAAAACTACCTTAACCTATGTAACCTCTCGTAACTTAACACATGTATGTAGTTTAAAATTTAAAATTCAAGACAATTTCAACAATTTTTCATCTTGACTTGAATTCTCCAACGTGATAAGCATCAACCTCACCAACATCAGCCATAGCATTGACTTTGCTTTCCTAACCCACAATACTGAGCCTAACATGCAAAACCTCGTGGCCACCCTCCAACTCTACGTCTGTGGTACCTGCCTCATCTTCCAGATTCTCTACTCTCTCTTCATTCCCGCCCCGCTCGCTGCCTTTCTCGCTGATCCTAATATTAGTTTCTTCGGCATTGGGATACACGATGACGCAAAGAAGCTTCTTCATGACTATTCCCTTCGAGTGGTCAATGTTACTGACCTACCTATTTTCGCTGCGGAGAGGCTTTGGCGTAACCCTGATCTGAGGCACGTTGAGATGAAGACTCTGTGTCTCCGTATTCTGGGCGTGGAGGTTCAAAAGGCCGAGGAGATCAGGAAGAGTCCGTGGGATAATCGCTGGCTCACTCTGGAGCAGGTTCAGTATGCTGCCATTGATGCGTATATTTGTTATAACCGAATGCAAAAATAAGGAGAACCTAAAAGAAGAAGAATTTGGAATTTCACGTAATTCTATTTACGGTAAAACATAATGTACAAAATCAACGTACAAAATGAACCCCTCCAAATTTTCCTTGACTAAATTATCCATCTCCATCTTTTGATGAATTCCTTGATTTGAATATTTATCATTTGCAACATTTTTAACCTCCTCTTTTGGCCCAAAGATAACAGACTGATCAAAAGTGACATCTTTACTGATAACAAACTTCTATGTCCTATTTCTTTAAGTACACCACAATCTATATCTTTTAACACCTATAGCATACCCAAGAAATATACATTTCATTGCCTTAGGCTCTAATTTACCATCACTAACATGAGCATAAGTAGGACAACCAAATATACGCAAACCAGAATAATCAGCAAGCTTACCATACCATACTTCCTGAGGAGTCTTTAACCCAATTGTAGTAGTTGGAGATTTATTCACCAAATAACAAGCAGTGTTAACCGCTTCAGCCCAAAACTGTTTTGGAAGATTAACATTTAGCCGCATGCAACGAACACGTTGTAGAAGTGTTTGATTCATCCGTTCAGCAACACCATTCTGTTGTGGGGTATACCGCACCATATGATGTCTCACTATACCTGCTTCCTTGCAATAATCATCAAATAGTGCATTGCAAAACTCTAAACCATGTTCTCAGAGTTTTAACCTGTTTACAAGTTTGTTTTTCAACCATAGTCCTCCACTCCTTGAACTGCTCAAACACCTTGTCCTTAGTCTTCAGAAAATACAGTCAAACCTTCTTAAAGTAGTCATCAATAAATGTCACAAAATACCTGCAACCATCATAGGACTCTACTGGAAAAGGACCCCATAAATCAGAATGAACATATTGTAAAATTCCTGTAGAAGTATGCTTGCCATGACTAAATTTAAGTCTGCGGTGCTTGCCCATAACACAAGACTCACAGAACTTTAATTTCCCAGTCACTGCTCTCCCTAACAATCCTTGTTTGCTCAACTCTATAAGTCCTCTTTCACTCATATGCCCCAATCTTTGATGCCATAACTCTGTCTTATCTGTTTGCTGCTCTAAGGAATGAGATACTGACACTGTTCCCCAATAGAACTGAGAGCACCATTAGAAACTGAAATTTGTCCTTTTTTTTTTAAACTGTACTCCTGTTTATCTAAGGTACAAATAGAAATCAAATTCTTTTTCAAACCAGGAACATACCAAGCATCAAGCGTTTTGACAATGCCATCATACATCTTTATCTGTACAGATGTAAACAATGCTCTCTAAAAAGTCATGTGATAAGAGGCACCAGTATCCATTACCCATGTATCTGCACAACCAGTAGTACAATCTGTAAAATCATCTCCGCCATCTTCTTCATCTCAACTATCGTCACAAGCAACAAATGCATTGGCTTTATCTTGCTTTTTTTTTTCAACTTTGGACAATTCTTCTTCATGTGCCCTTTTTCCTTAAATAACATTTAACTTTTTCCATATTGAAACGTGAACCAGAACGTGAATGACTCTTACTATTATTTTCTTTTTTCATGCTTCTACCTCTGCTAACTGTCAAACTTGCATTGTCTACCTGAGAATAAGAAACTCTTCTTTTTAATTCTTTAGGCTACATACCATCCTTCACATCGTTAACAAAAATACTACCTCTACCATACAACATAGTATCAACAAAATGCTCATATGATTTTGGCAGGGAGCATAACAAAATAATAACTTGATCCTCATCTTCAATTTAAACCTCGACACCCTGAAGATCCAGGATAATTCGATTAAAATTGTCAAGATGATCTCTGACTCACATATTTTTCGTAATTTGTGTGGCATATAAACGCTATTATAACCAATCTAATTTGTTACGTATAATCATTTTTAGTTGGTTAGTTCTGTTTACTTATTGCATCTTGTATATATTCCTTGTATCCATTCACTTTTAATATAAGAGTGTGTTTGTGTGCTCTATTTCTTGAACGCGTTACTGTAGCAATGCTTCAGTAATTCCCTGGACGTACTGCACTGCATGTTGATTCATATCAACTCGTCATGCGACTGAAGAAATTGTAATATGGTATCAGAGCGGGTTAATTCCTGCTCTGCTTCCGCTCTTAATTCTTTTTTTATCTTTCATAATACTTTTACTTTTTAATCTTTGAAGTCTTGAATCTGTTCTTGTTGTTCTTGATCATGGGAACTCCTATTGGTGAGTTAGACAATCACATGAATCCTGCAAGCCCCTACTATATTCACCCAGGAGAAAATCCTGGAATGGTGCTTGTGAATCCACAATTGAATGGAACTAATTACCACGGTTGGAGTCGAGCCATGAAGAGGGCACTCTTGACAAAAGAATCTGAGTATGTAATATGTTTCTTGAAAGGGCTCAATGATATTTATACCACTGTTAGATCCCAGATTTTGATGATGGAACCTCTTCCTAGCATCAATCGGACATTTTCCCTTGTCATGCAACAAGAAAGACAATTGGTCAATGGTAATCAAACTGAGAACAAGACTTTTGTCAACTCCATGAATTCTCAGGCCAATTGAAAATTACAGAAGGAAAACAGCAACAGCAATTGGAAAACCAGTTTCAAGGGGAAGAATAAGAATCAGGGAAAGCAATGTAGTTATTGTCACAAATTGAATCATACAGTTGATGAATGTTATTCAAAGCATGGATTCCCACCATGGTACAAGCAAAGAAATGAACACAGCATCAACCACATTGCTTCTGAAAATTTCCAAAATGCCCTCAACAACAAGAACGAGTTTGCATCAGAAAATCTGAAAGAAAGACAGGAAGATCTGCAATGCACAAAGGACCAATTGCAACAAATTCTTAAACTGCTTCAAGATTCCAAAATTGATCACAAAGTAAATAACATCATTGGTGAGTCATCTCCTAGACCAAGTGAGGGAGGTAAGCACATCTTAGAATCTTGGATCATTGACACAGGTGCCACTAACCATGTATCTAATAATGCTTCTTTGTTTGCATGTTTCTATAAGATCAGTCTATAATTGTAAGATTGCCTAATGGTACATTAATTACTGCAAAATATGCTGGAACAGTTCAGATTTTTAAAACCTTAATTTTGTATAAGGTCCTGTATGTACCAGAGTTTTCTTTTAACTTACTGTCTGTACAAAAGCTTATTGAATCTATAAATTGCAAATTAATTTTTTCCCATAAGCTTTGTCAGATTCAAGATGCAACTTCAATGAGGATGATTGGAGAAGCTGAGTTGGTAAATGGCTTGTATTACCTCCAAGCAGCAGAGAAGAACCTGGTCAATACAACAATAGTGCAGAACCGTTCAAGAAAAACAGATGTGGATCTATGGCATCTTAGACTTGGTCACCCATCAGACAAAGTTCTACAATTAATGAGTGATGTATTTTCCTACATACATTTCGATAAAACTAGAGTTTGTGAATCATGTCACTATGCTAAACAACACAGGTTGCCTTTCTCACATAGTAGCACTAAAAGTTCACAGTTTCTTGAACTTGTGCATGTAGATATATGGGGACCCTCAACTGAAACATCTATACATGGTCACAAATATTTTCTCACTATAGTAGATGATTATAGTAGATTTACATGGGTTTTCTTAATGAAAAATAAATCTGAAACTAGGAGAGCCTTGGATAATTTCATTGTGTTAATGCATAATCAGTATAATATCAGGATTAAAACGGTTAGATCTGATAATGGTCAGGAATTTCTTTATAGAGATCTTTATGATAAATATGGGATCAATCATCAAACAACATGTATAGAGACACCTCAACAAAACTCTATAATTGAAAGGAAGCATCAACACATTCTAAATGTCTGCCGCAACTTGCTTTACCAATCAAATATTCCATTGAGTTTTTGGTCTTATGCTATATGTCATGCTGTTCATCTTAATAACAGGATTCCTTCTGCTGTAATTGGTCATAAAACACCCTATGAATTGGTTTTTAAAACTGTACCTAATCTGTCTAACATGAAAGTCTTTGGATCTTTATGTTTTGCTTCTATCATTGAAAGAAATAGAAATAAATTTGACCCCAGAGCCAGAAAATGTATATTCTTAGGTTTCAAAAATGGAACTAAGGGATATGTTGTGCTAGATGTTAACACTAGGGAAATTTTGATATCTAGAAATGTCCAATTTTATGAACACTTGTTCCCGTTCCAAAATAAATCTGATAAAGAACCTGAATTAAAGGAAGAAAATAATGAATGTAATCAAATAATTGAAATATCTGATATTAGTGATGTAGAGATGCCTGCTGCCAATAATAATAACAGCAGTGATCTAGAAAGTGATCCAGAAGAAGAGGAAACCAACATTCTCAGAAGGTCCTCAAGAATCAGACGTGCACCCACCTTTTTAAAAGACTACCATCATGCAATTATTAATGCTACTGAATCTGAAGAAAAAGATGTTACAGGTAAGAATTTATATCCAATTTCTTCTTTCATAAACTATGAAAACTGTCTGTAGGACAAAAACATTTCTCTTTATCCATATCTGCTAGTGAGGAACCTGCTGATTACAACCAAGCTAAACTTATTCCAGTTTGGCAAGAAGCCATGAGTCAAGAGATAAAGGCCTTAGAATTAAATAAGACATGGATCATCACTGATCTACCTGCAGGTAAAAAACCAATTGGATGTAAATGGGTGTATAAAGTTAAACACAGGGCTGATGGAGAAATTGAAAGACACAAGGCTCGATTAGTTGCCAAGGGGTACACACAACTGGAAGGTATTGATTATCTTGATACTTTTTCACCCGTTGCCAAGTTGACTACCATACGTCTACTCCTTGCACTTGCTGCAGCTCAAGATTGGCATCTTCACCAATTAGATGTGAACAATACTTTTCTCCATGGAGATCTAAATGAAGAGGTTTACATGGAACTTCCCCCAGGAATAATTGGACATAAATCTAGCCAAGTTTGCAAGTTGAGAAAGTCACTATACGGGTTAAAACAAGCTAGCCGGCAGTGGTTCAATAAACTTTCCACATCATTGAAAAATCTTGGCTTCACACAGTTAGCTTCAGATCACTCCCTTTTCACCAGAAAAACTAGAGATACATTCACTGCATTGCTTGTCTACGTTGACGACATCATATTAGCTGGAAATTCACGTTCTGATATTCAGCAGACCATCCAATTTCTTGACCAAAGCTTTAAGGTAAAGGATCTCGGGGAACTTAAGTTTTTCTTAGGATTAGAAGTGTCTCGAACTGAAGAAGGAATACACATCAATCAGAGGAAATACGCGCTTGACATGTTGGCTGATTCTGGGCTTCTTGCTGCTAAACCAAGTATGACTCCTATAGCTAAAGACACCAAGTCACTGTTTGATCAAGGAACTCCCATGAACAACATTGTTACTTACCAGCGCTTTATTGGAAAGCTAATTTATCTGACTAATACAAGACCAGACATTAGTTTTGCTGTTCAGCTTCTTAGCCAATTCATGCAGGCTCCCACTGTGCAGCATCATAAAGCAGCTCAACGTGTACTTAGGTATATAAAAAATGCACCAGCTCAAGGTTTATTTTTCCCAAAAAATTCAGACATGCAGCTTAAAGCTTTTAGCGACTCTGACTGGGCCGCATGCCCCAACACCAGACGATCCATCACAGGCTATTGTATCTTCCTCGGGTCCTCCCTTGTATATTGGAAGTCGAAGAAACAAAGTACAGTGTCAAGGTCCTCCTCAGAAGCAGAATATAGGGCACTCGCAACCACTACATGTGAATTGCAGTGGTTGAATTATCTCATGCATGATCTTAACATCCAACCACCTCCTGGAGTTCTCTACTGTGATAGCCAATCTGCTCGTCATATAGCTGCAAATCCCACTTTTCATGAGAGAACGAAGCACATAGATATTGACTGTCATGTTGTATGTGAAAAACTCAAGGTTGGGCTGTTTCAATTACTTCCTATCAGTTCCAAACAACAGTTAGCAGACGTCTTTACTAAGCCTCTTGAAAATCATACGTTCAGAGATATCATATCCAATCTTGGGATTCTTAACATCCACCATGCAGCTTGCGGGGGCTATTATAACCAATCTAATTTGTTATGTATAATAATTTTTAGTTGGTTAGTTCTGTTTAGTTTACTAATTGCATCTTATATATATTCACTGTATCCATCCACTTTTAATATAAGAAAAAGAAGAAGAATTTCAGCGTGTCTTTGTGTGCTCTGTTTCTTGAACGCGTTACTGTAGCAATGCTTCAGTAATTCCCTGGACGTACATGACTCGTCATGCGACTGAAGAAATTGCAATAGACGCTGCTTCTGGTACAACCGATTGGTCAAAGATTTCTTTTGAAATCTTTCTCCAAGTTTGTTCCACATTCCCGCAGCTGTCTCTTCGTCAACCACCTCTCGCAAAACCTCATCAGTCAAACTTAACATAATCATACTATGCGCTTTTTCTAACATTTCCTTCTTTTGTTCTTCTGTCAGAGTTGCAGGCAACTTATCCTCATCCTCTAACGCCGCTGCACATCCTTGATGTACCAGAATCGCCTTCATCTTCAATTTCCACAAAGCGAAATCATTTGACCCATTGAATTTCTCAACATCAAATTTATACGAAGACATTGCGATAACCAGAAACAGCCCTAGAAAACCTAGAGCTCTGATACCACTTGTTATAACCGGAGGCAAAAATAAGGAAAAAGTAAAAGAAGAACTTGGAATTTCACGTAAGTCTGTTTACTGTGTAAAATGTAACGTACAAAATCAACCCAGTACATTATATCTATTTTGCGTATAGAAAAGAAAAATACAAAATAGAAAATACCAAAACTACCTTAACCTATGTAATCTCCCGTAACTTAACACATGTAGGTAATTTAAAGTTTAAAATTCAAGACAATTTCAACAATCTCTTTTATAAGATTGGACGCCACTTGACTATGACGTAGTTTTGTTCTGCTTTCTCACTGTTACTTTTCTTTGATTTAGTTGCTTTCTGGTGTTTCTGTGATTCCATGGATTTTATGCCTTTATCAGTTTACTATTGTTCATATGCATGCCGTTTTTTTTGTTTTTAGTCACTATTATCTACTATTTATTGTGATGAAATCTACGTCATAGAAAATCATGCAATAGCTTTTGCAGAAAATTCGATGTTGTATTCGCTATGTAACCGCAAAACTCTTTGGATTTTAATAAGATTTTAGATTTTGTAATAGTCTTATGGAATCCAAAATCATTATAATGAGTTTAATACCAATACAATCTTTCTTATAATTTTAATCCAATATAAATTAAACATTTAACTGGTTAACAGAATTTAGTTTATTAGATAACGGTTTAACATGTGAATTTAAATAAAAGTTACTTATATATTTTTTTTTATTTATCTTTATTATTAATAAATGATTAAAAAAAGCATGCTCACAATTTAGAAGTAAAAAATATGTTTAATTATAAAGAGAAAATAATATTAAAAGATTTTTGGAGAACATATTTAATGTTTTAGGAATTTCCTGCCAGATGTAATTTTATAAATAAATGGAAGGAAAATATAATTGGATAATATCATATAAATAAAATATATTTTAATATTTTGCAAGATTACTTACAGCAAAATTGTATAGCTAAATATGTTTTTTTTAATTAATAATTTGTGTAATTTAAATGAAAAAACTTCACACTCTTGTTATCATTCTACCCTTCTTCGATGCAATATAGCTTGCAAATTTTATTACATTTTTTTTGCCGTTCGTTATGTTATAAGTTGGTGGATTGTTTAATAAATTATTCTTACTACGAGTAAAAATTCACAACTTTAATGTACAAAAATTCTTTCTTTCAATATTTCAAGTTTCAACATTAAATTGAAATAGAATAATATTGCTATTAAATTGAAATAGAATAAAAGTGTTATTTTGTCTTCTCTTTTGAATGTATATCAAATACTAATATAAAGCATTGTTTTTTTTTATGATAATTATATGTTATAAAGAAATTTTACTTATAATTCTCAAGTTACCAATTTTCATAACTTAGTTATAACTGTTCCGTCTAGTTCAAGTAAGTTAGTTTAGGGGAATGTATAACGCATTTTATATCGATTACAATTTAATCTATCCAATTCATTTTCCATCATTTCTCTTATTATTTCTCTTATTACTTATTAATGTTCTGGCTCTTCCAAATAATCTATGTGAAATTATTTTTTATATAATAATAAATTTATATATAGATAATATGTATATAAATTAAATAACCAATTCAATTTGACATGCAGTAACATAAAAACTATTTTTATAATTTTTATGTAAGTTTATTTTGATAATGTTATGATAATGATTGATTTTAACTATTTTTTACTGTACTAACTATTTTTTTAGTTATATAAAAACCTTGTAAATACACCTGAGGGGTATTTCAATAATTATCAATAATTACGAAGATCGTTTGAATAATTCAATAAGTACATTTTTAGTTAAAAAATATTCTTGAAGATATATCGTATTATTTTAAGAAAAACTCAAAACAATTATTGCATAATTATAAATATATAATAAATTTTCAACCTTAAATTTAACATAAATTATTCATCATAAATAAATTAATTTTGAAATATTTAATTATAAGACACATAAAAATTTTATTCATTTTATATGATATATTATAAAATCTAATTATGTTCTGACACGAAATAAAGTATGAGTTTTGAAAGAGGTAATGAGTAATAAAAAATCTAAAATAATTAACATTTGAAAAGAATTTGAAATATTTCCAATTTATAATTGTAATCATAATAAGGAAACATGTAATCATTGTTAAATAATAATCAACCTGCACAACAACCAAAATATATATTACAAGCATATGTTGAAGAATTTAAAAAAAAAAATTATGATTTAATTACTGTGATAAAAGATAAAATGTTTATAAATATATTGTCTTTTGAAACCACTAGGATCATAGGAAGTTCAGCTTCACTTCTCTGGTGATTGATTCCTGATCCTGCTGCCATACTGTTGCAACTAATGAAATATGCGGAAAATTTTATTTGTATCAAGTGATTAAATGAACAAAAATATAATAAAAAGAGACATAACTTATTATATTATTAATATTTTACTTTATTTATATAACATAATTAATTGTATTATAATATGATAGATTATGTTATTAATATTTTATTAATACTTATGTCTAATAAGTAGTTGTGAATGATATAATTGATTATCATTAATATTTTATTAGTACTTATATATCTTTTATTAAAATAATAACAAATAAATGAGTTAAATATTTTTTTAATTCTTAAAAAATTTACTAATTTTATATCTCAATAAATTTCTTGTAATGCCTTACTTGCTTAAAAAAATTCATGACATACTATCAGTTGAATCACATTACGATAGCATATTCATATTTGTTGATTTCATGGTGCAGGGATTGGCCATACTAAAAAGCTTCCTTGACCTCAATCTCTGCTTTAACAAAAGTCTCCAACAATTCACCAAAAAAAAAGTATCTGATCAATTATTTCCATCTTGTAGGACTACAAAGTATATGGTGACTAGTTGAGTATTTTTGAAAGCTTTAGCCATTTCAAATGGCTAGTTTTTTTAGATTAGAAACTTGATTTAAAATTTTGTGAATATATGTTTTTACATTTAGAATTTAGATTTCAAATAAAAATCGAATAAAATTAAACGAAATTATTATATTTAAATATAAAATTATATTTTTTAAATTAAATAAAATTAGCTTTTTATTATATTATTTATAATAATATATAAAAAAATTTATTTTATTTTTTTATTATTATATTTTTTTATTACTTGTTTTAACATATTTTAAAATTATTTAAAATATATTTTATTTTTATTATTTTTAAAATATAATTTTTTTAAATTTCTTTTTTAATTTTTTTTAATTTTTTTTCACTAATTTTTTTATTAAATTAATTTTTATCTTTTTTTTCTATTTAAATTATAAAAAAATATTTTATTTATATCCATCAAAATAAATTTAAAAATTTTATAAAATAAAAGATATAGACACAAGTAAAAATATTTTACTTATGTTTGATTAGTTATTTATAATATATTTATATTTATATTTATAAAATATAATCATAAATTTATATTATAATTTATTAATTTTTAAATATAAAATTATATAATTTATTTATAAATATAATAATTATAAAAATAAAAGTTATAAATTTTTTTTATATCTAAGAAAATTTTATTATAAAATTATAATATTTTATTTTAAAAAATATTTATAAATTATATAATAATAAAAATTATATAACTAGTTTAAATCAAATTGATTTAGTTTAAATTTTATTTTAAATTAAATAATATTAAATCGAATCACAATTAATTTTTATATTTCATTCACATGAAATTTTCATAAAAAAACACCCTACCCAAAATCCAAAAATGTACCTTATATTTATTTTTATTATTACCATAATATAGGTTGACATAATTTTCCTTAAAACAACTGAGAGGTACATTTTCTAATGAAATTGTTAACATGGTAAAATCTCTTTACATTTATCATCATTAATCAATGGAACAGCAAGGTAATATAATGTAAAATATATTAATTTTTATTTATTTTCTGAAACTTTTAAATTAATAATTAATTATATAAAATTTTCATTGAATAGAAAGTTATTAAATATGTCAATTTATGAAATTTAATATTGGTTTGACACGTTATGAAATTTTGATACTTTAATAACAAGATATCACAAAACAAAAATAATAAATAGAAGTAAACTTAAATATTAAAAAAAGAAAATCAGCCGTATTTGCACTTTTCTTTTTTTTTTCTCTCATTTTTCGGAAGCTTTTCTCTTTTAACTTTGCAATTTCCTTTTTCTCTCTGACTTCTCTATTTTAAAGCTGTTATTTTTTCGTAACTCTCAATAATTCATGACCACCTAATATTATTAGTGTCTTCGAGTATCTGTTTAATAAAAAGATGGAGTTGAAACGATTTGAATGAGTCTGCTCATAAAACGATTAAAATAATAGGTGAAAAATATGACACTATATTTAATACATTAAATTTTTAAAATATCTTTATTCTTGGATATTCGTTAATTGATAGTTATTAGTTCAAGTTTTTGAAGGAAACAATGTAATATTACTAGTAACCATGCATGTAATTATTCGACGTTCAGATTAATAATAATATTTACCTTTTCAAAGTCTCTATAAAAATTAGAACACATAAATTATCTTAGATGTTTAGATTAATAGTAAAATTTTTCTTTTCAAAGTCGTCTAAAAATTAAAACACATAAATTACCATTTTCATGTGATTATTAGAAGTTCAGATTAATAGTAATATTTTCCTTTTCAAAGTCGTCAAAAAAATTAGAACACATAAATTATCATATTAGACGTTCAGATTAATAGTAACATTTTCCTTTTCCAAGTCGTCTAAAAATTAGAACACATAAATTATCATCTTCACTTATCGGTACCAGGACAACTGAATTAAATATGAAAGCTTTTAATTTAAAACAATAATGTTCTATAAATAGATTTTGGCAAAACTAGTAGATTTTGGCAAAACTGTTCTGTGATTTTGCAGCCACAATGGTTGGAAATGCAACTCGAGCAGGGGATCAAGATCACACAGTTTCCATGAAAGTTTTGGTTGACAAAGAGCAAAATATAGTTGTGTTTGCCGAGGCAGGGAAAGATTTTGTGGATGTTCTACTGAGTTTCTTAACATTGCCTTTGGGGACTATTGCTAGACTAGTGGCTAAGGAGTCCAATGTACAACCAGTGAAAGTTGGTAGACTGAGCACATTGTATGAAAGTGTGTCACATCTTAATGAAAATTTTCTATGGGTTCATAAGTGTAAGGAAATGCTATTGCAACCAAGGAACTCTGTGGAAGATTATTGCCAAAAACTGAAGCTGAATATTGATGACACTGAACCTACCAGCTACTACTTTTGTGAGAACTGGTTAAAATGTATTATGAAGCCATACCTTGTGAACACTTTCAGGAATCAAAGATGTGGTTGTGGAAGATTAATGAACAGGATGTTGAGATCTTCAGATATACCGAATTTAGAAAATGGCTTTGTGAATAAATCTGCTTCTTTTTTAGTTTCTGATGATCTTTATATAACACCTAATGTTTTTGGAGCAACTGCGAATCTGCTTCTTAAGCTTGGAATTGAAGACATGGAGACGGTTGAGGAACAAAATGTGGACATAACCAAGAAGGAGGTATGTCATTTACTAGCTTGTTTTATATATTTTCATTCTTTCTTTTAATTTGTTTGTTCATATTTTATTGTAGGTAGTGGACTTGCTCAAGTTTTCATTAATTTCAAGGACCCCTATGACAGATTTAATCTTAAGAAAGAAACAATATCTAGGTAATTTTACCCCAATAAACCAAAATCTGTTTGAGATTGGAAAAATTCCATGCGATGAAGGTCTGCAAATGGTTGTGAGAATACAAATAAGAAAATCAAATGGGAAGATTCTGTTTGTTGAGGCAGAGGAAGAGTTTGTTGACTTTCTTTTTAGTTTTCTCACTTTTCCCTTGGGAAGAGTACTTCACAGGCTTGAAGGATTTTCTTCAGTGAGCTGTATAGATAAATTATATAGGAGCATGAATGAACTGAGTTCAGATAGATATTTAATCTCACGGGGACTCAAAGGCAAACTAGCTAACCCTCTATATGCTCCACAGTTTAATCTCAGCAACCAGATATTACCAATTGAGGTTGAAAGTTTTCCTCGTACTTATTCATTTTATGGTAGATCATTTAATATTGTTGATCCTAAGTCCACTACTGGAGAATCTTCAAGTCTTGTTGGATTTGTGAAAGGACCAGTAATATACATGGTGACAGATGACTTGGTTGTGACTCCAATGTCATCTATTTACACTGTTTCATATCTAAATAAACTAAAAGTACCACTTTCTGACTTGGAGGAAAGGGTCATTAAAGTTGGTGTGAAGGAGGTAAGGAACTATGAGGCTTCTTCTTCCTTGCATGCTTTTATTTTTTGTATTAGATTACATCACACTCTTTGATTAAATGATGCAGGGTCTTGGAATATTGAAAGCTTCATTGACCTCAACATTTGCTTTGACAGATGGTCTGAAACACTTCATAAAACCCATTCAAGAGGAGAATGGTTCAATCACTTCCTTCTTGTTTGATGTTATAACCAAGATTTTAAAAATTGTTCACCAAGTGCAATTTAGGCTACAAGATCGAAGTTTTGGGACTCTCTATGGTCGTATCACCGAAGTTGTGGTGCCAGTCACTGCATTTGTCCAAAATTTTCTACCATATCGAAGATCACAAAAAAACTGTTATTGCAACCTCAGGTTAAATCTTGGGTTGAATTTAGGTGTTACAGAATACGGTTCAACATATATTAGAGGCCTAGCTTTCGTAATGTTATTATGCTTTGTATTTGGTGGAGTATATTTTATCAAATATGTTATGCAATGTTTGGTGTAAAACATTCTTTGAAAGAAAAGAGTGTGTTGTGTCAAAGCTGTTTCTAGTAGATTCCGTTTAAAACTATTGTGGCCCCATTGATTTCCTTCAATTGATTTTTATCATTTGCTTGGCTTCATGTAACACATGTGATTTTTATCATTGCTTATATATGCACAATTGAAAGATATAAGCTTTGTTGTGTATAATAATAAATCATGTTGTGGTTTTTAAATCTATGAATCAATGGACTACGCTTCTTAATTAAACTCTTCTCTTATATTTAAATCCAAATAATTAGAAATAGATTGAGTTAAGACCTAAAATATAGGTGAATGAATCTCTCAAACATAAAAAAAGTTATTCTCAGATCATTGTTGATAAACTAAAAATCATCATGAAAAATATTACCAGTGAGAAATATTTATAATATATTTTCTAATACATTTAACACATTATTTTGTTTGAATTCATTAAAATACAAAAATATTTATGTTTTCTTAAACTGTACACCTAAAATATATATATATATATATATATATATATAAATTGGTTATGGTACAAAGTTAATTTCTTTATGCTTAAATTAATATTATTTACTTGTTCATTTATTTAGATTTACATTTTCTTCCCTTTTCTATTACTTTTTAAAATCATATAGCTTTAGGTTTTAAAGTTTTATAGTTTTCATCATTTCCTTGTATGTTACTTTTTAATTATTTCCAAATTAATCGTAATTTTTTAATTTGCATTTGCAATTGATTATCTAATTTTTCTTTCTATCAAAGTTTATATAAATTTTAATATTTCAAATATTTATTGTTCCAGCGTCTTTTTATTTGTTTAAACATGTATGTGTTCTTTATTCTAAAGAAAATATTATTTTCAGAATTATCTCAACAAAGCTTATGTTTAATAAATTTTTATTCATAATTTGAATTTATCGAGAATATTAATATGTAGAATGTATTTTATAAATATTTCAAGTAATATAAATTATGTTTTATAAGTTGTTTGATATGAGATTTATGCAAATTAGTTTATAAAAATATAATTTTATCAAAATGAATTAGTTTTATGTTACTTGTTTAATTATAATAATGTAATTTTCATCTATAAGCATTAATATAATAAGTTTGAATAATGAATTTTACACATAGATAATTATAAATAATTAAGTTGTTTTATTAATACTTCACCATGGTTGAAATCGTAAATTAGATTAAGAGCTTTTACCCTCATCTTTGCAACTATAGGAATCTAAGTTTTGTGAAAAACATATACAATATACAGACCTTGAAATTTTCTGAAAAATTTATCCAAAACCTCAATAACTATTACATATATACAAACCTATAAACTAAACATAGGTACATTTTTAAATATAAAACACAAATCATTTATAAAAAAAAAAAAAATTCAATTTAAACTCAACAACTTATTATCTAATTAATAATTTTTTTAATTAAATTTTGATGTTATATAAAAAATAATTATGAATCTAATTTATTTCTAAAATTAATTTAATTTATCTCTAAAATCAATTTATCCAAAATGAATTTAAGATGTGAGATTTATAATTTATTTTTTATAATATAATTTTATTTTTAATTAATATAAAATTTTAAAAAAAATATATAAATTTCACTTTCGATAATTTTCTTTTATTTTAAAATATATTTAAGATACAACAATTTAATTTAAACCAAATAACTAAACTCTTCATACAGAAAAAGACAATTTTTTCTCTAAGTTTTCCAAAACCAAAATTCAATTAATCAAATGATGTATACAAAATATTCAAAGTGGAAGAATAAGAATTTAAAATAATCTCATGTGATAAAATAGGTTGCAAATAGGACATGTGTTTACTCAAATAAATCACTCTAGAATATATATAATGACTAATTCTAATATACTAAAGATATTAATGTTTTTATTAAGCTACTTAATCATCAACTCAGACTACAATTTTGAAAATAAGGTCACACAAATGTAAAATACAATATAGCATTGAAAATGGTATAGTCCACAACATGGGAATGATAAATGGTATTCATTTTAGAAATATTATTTACTAAATTAGAAAAAAAATATTTTGGTCATTGATTTGATTACTAACATTTATTAATTTTTTTTATTGATTTCAATTACTATTTGTGGTAACGTATGAAATTGAGGATAAGAAACAAAATGTTGAAATTTTGAAGAAAATTTGGGTTGATATTTATATTATTAAAAATATGATAAAGATATATAAGAGAGAAATTATTATTAGTTAAAAGGATTGATTAAATATTTTATATTGAGTAGAGATAAAGTTAAATTAAAATTTATATAATAATATGTTGAACCATTTTATAAAAATAATTATATTTAAATTTATTATTAATATAATATTAATAAATATCTTATTAAAAAAAAAAAATGTATATTATATAGCGTAGTATTGCCTCCATATTCTTCTTTCTAACCAAAACAAAACCTCTGCTAGTTAGTTTTTTCATCCTTCTCCTCCTCTCTTAGCATCCGAGAAATCGAATAAAACTCTCAGGCAAAATCCCAACTGCGGTTACCGTGTGCAGGTGCCATTTGGCGTGATGCCCATGGGCTATCCTCACTGCTATGCTAAACTACCTCTCCTGTCTGGTAGCTTCCACCCACAACCACTCATCCCCCTGCCCCACCACTGTGGGAGCAAGAGGGCCATCATCATTGGCATCTCGTACCGGCTTTCAAAGCGCGAGCTCAAGGGATCCATCGACGACGCTAAGGCCATGAAAAACCTTCTCATCAACAAGTTTAATTTTCCAGAATCTTCCATCATCATGCTCACCAGTATGTCTCTCATCTCCTTTCATTGCTGCTTTTCTCTCCGAGAGAATTTTTCATGGAATGTCATCCTAATTTGGGGTTTTTTCTTTTCAGTAGATTTTGTTTTCTTCTTTTTATCATCAATAATTCACGTTTTAGTATTTCTTTTCTTGGTTTGATTTCGTTTAATGAATTAATTCGTCTAGATTTGCGAGTGTTATTTTATTTTCCTTCTTTAAACTCTCAAATAATTCAGATCCGTTTTATTTCCGAAGGATTTTCAATTAATATTTTATTTATTTATTTTATTTGGATTAAATATTAATTTGTTGGCTGACACATTCTTGTATTTGTAGTAATTTGCTTCATAACTTTGGTAAGACAATTGATTTCTCCACCAACATAATTTGTCCTGTAATAACCAAAATGATATTTTAAAATTTTTATATTTTTTCAAAAAATATTACCTGAAATGTATTAAAAAATATTTTAAATAAGGTATTCAAAAAAATATATTTGAGAATGCAGTCACTTCAATTTTAAAATGTATAATTTGGAATGAATTTTTAATTATTTAAATTACCTTTTTATTAAAATTTAAAATCTATTCTAAAGTTTTTTTTTTAATAGTTATACTTAATGGTGAGGATGGGTAACGTTTGATTTTGTTTCAATTTTAAATTAAATATTAACCATTAGAATGGCAAAAAGGAGATGAAACCCTTTTACCGTGATATAGACAATAACATGCAATTCGAAAAGCAACAATAATCAGAAATACGAAAGGAGAGGTAACATAAATTCTTATTTTTTTTTTAAAGTGAAATTTGAAATTTTTTAATTTAATTACTTAAAATACTATCATAAATTCTTAATTTCAATTTCTTTTAAAATTTATTGTCTAATATATTTTATCATAAAGTATTTTAATTTTTTTTATAAAAATAATGATTCTCAACAAATTTTCTATACAAACACAAGTTTAATCTCACTTAAATAAAAAAAATCAACAATTTTTCTCATTTACAATAAAAAAATATAAAAAATTGTAAAAAAAATGAAAAAGTAAGAGTTTATTCATTTTAATTACCTTTTAAACTTTTAATGCAATTAAATTAAGCATGAATACATTCCGTCTCATTTTGCATATTATTTTTCATTCTAGAAAGTCAAATTTAATATTAAAATTTTACATGCAAGCATATTAATAATTTAGTTTAAAATTTAGAATACATAATTATTGTATGCTATTTTTATTTAAAAAAATCATAAAGTATGTAAACTAGAATTTACATTTGTATTTTAAAATGCAGATGAAAATGATTTTCCTAGCAACAAATTTCCATCCAAGGATAATATTATGGCGGCAATGTCTTGGCTTATAAATGCATGTCAACCAGGAGATTCCTTAGTTTTTCATTATTCTGGTCATGGATCATATAATGAACTAGAGAAAGCTCTATGTCCCGTCGATTTTGAAAAGCATGGTATGATTGAAGATCGTGAGATCATTAACAATCTTGTCAGACCTATTCCTGTCGGAGTTAAGCTACATGCTGTGATTAATGCCTACCATAGTAGCTCTGTTCTATGTTTGCCATTTATTTCCAGAATAAACAGGTTATCTTCTAATAATAGCTTGTTGTATTTTTTTGCATGGTTTAGGTTTATGAATTTTGACTTTCTTGACCTTTTAGCATTTAGATTTTTAATGCAAAATTTTACATTGACGCTTCATCAAAAGGAAAAGACATATCTTCTGCTTAAAAAAATAGAGTTAAGAAAATAGAGTTAAGTATTCAATAATGCTTTTAAATTCTAATTCTTAGAATTTACTTTAAGGTAGCTAATAATTTAAAGAGGAAAGATATTCGTTAATAGATAGTGGCATAATTATATAAAAAATAAATAATTTACTTTTCATTTAAAATTTTCAAGTTATAGGTTTATAAATTTTCTTATTTATATGTTATTTAATTTTTTCATTTTTATCTGATATGAGATTTTAATTCACCTTGAACACTAATAATACTAATATGGAGGAGGCTCATATTTAAGAGGAAGATTGCTAGAGTTCATGTGTGAGTTAAAATCTTATATTAGGTAGAAAAAAAAATAGAACAATATATAAATAAAAAAGACTAAAAAATCTAATGTTTTAAGATTTTAAATTGAAAGTGGAATTATATTTTTTCATATAGTTGTTCTTGTGACTCATTAATAAATATTTCTTTGATATTGTTCTCATTTAGATACTTAACAAATAATTGGATATGTAATTTAGGATAAGTGTAACAAATATTGTATGTTAGTAAAAAAATGAAGTCTATATTTAACTTATTTACTTGTGAAATATTTTAATCTATTTTGCTTATTGACATTTATTCCTTCAAAATAAGAAAACAACATAAAAGAAGTGTTTAGATGAAGGAAACTAAGATATTTATTTTTGTATTTTCTTTTTTTTGTTCTTATACTTTTATAAATATAGTTTTTACTTTATTTTATACTTGTGTTGAATATATCTCTAGTCTAGTTTGATAGTAACCAAGAAAGAGGAACCAAAAGAACATCACAAAAATAAAGAATATAATTCTTCCCAAGTGTTTCTCCTTCATAGATATCCCTTCCTTCTTTGACATAATAATAGGAAAAAAAAACTTTGTTTCAAGGAAAACGAACTTATATAAATATGAAAGATAAAGAAAAATACAATTTGATATATTGTTCTCCTCTTCATAATGAAAAACACAAGGGAATATAAATGCACTCTATCATATAAGCTATTTAATAAAATCCACCAATACTCCATAAAAGAATTCTAACAATATTCCATATTAGTTGAGTCATTTGATCCTTGAAAGCTTCTTAACATAGGACAAAGTCATCCAAGCCTTGTGGCATTCCATCTGGCCATATACTTGAAGCCTCTAATCCTCTTCTATTGGGTTATTGCTCTCATACCTATTCATAATGCACAATTATCAAATTCACAAAATGTTTTCCTCCAATCTTATTTCCCTAGTTATAAACAATCTATTCTAACTAACCAACAAACTAGTGAGTCTAACAAATAGACTAATGGACTAACCAACTAACACTTGTCCATATTTACAAATTATACTTCCTAGCCTTCCATTCATACTTTACTTCTATCTTTGTAACAGGGGAGGAGAATATAGATGGCATGATGATAGCTCAAAATTTGGTTTTTTGAAAGGATATAATGGTGGAGAAGTTATTTGCTTCAGTACATATGATGATAATCAAACTTCTACATATTCATGGGTAATTTAGAGCAAATTTAAAGGCATTTGTCTCTGATTATTTCAATCTAGACCTATGAGATATGTTATCTAAGCATGATCTTTATTCTTGTAAGCAGGTTCCATTGAAGATTACGTCAACAGGGTCACTAACGTTTTCCTTCATCCAAGCAATAAAGCATGGTCATGGGGCTTCCTATGGCAGCATTCTTACAACATTGAACACTACCATCACAAATATTGGTAATGATCATCGTATTACGGGTGGTGATATATTAAGATCTCTTCTCTCTAAGCTTTCAACCAAAGCTAGTCCAAAAGCTGATGGACCGACGACAAAGGTAAATACAATTGATTTGACATTTGTCTAATTGAATTTCAAACCAATTTAAATTTTATTTTTCCGTTTAAGTTTCCTAAATAATTTCATAATAGCTAGTTAGTGATAATTTTATTTGAGAATAAATACATTAGTTATTTATAATTATATTTTTTTTCAACAATACACTTTTTATGTTTGATGGAAATATTATGATATTTGAACAATGAAAATGACTTGTTAAATTAGAGGCATTTGATATTTGAAAATTTATGAAATAAGATTCTAAAATACTTTTATTATTGTATAATTTTACAATATCCTAAATTAAAAGTCACAACGATAAAAAGATAAGAAAGATCAAAGCAAAGGTGTACCTTTTTATTGATATTACTCAAAATTATCGTCACAAGAAGCATAAATAATCATGGCTTCCAAACTTGTTAAATTTATTGGAATAATGGAAGGAAGAATATGTTATAGATGAAATAATATGAACCAAAACAAGTGCTTAATTTAATGAAAAAAATTTGAGTTACAAAAGATGAATGCGTTTGAAATAATAAAAGAGTACTTAGAAAATGTTGGATATTGTTATCAACATAATATTGTTGGGTAGATAGTTTGTTGATTCCAAAATTATTGAGAAAATTCTAGTAATAATGCTATAGTGGTATGAAGTACCTTTAAGCTCACTTAAAAATATAAAGATTCTATCTAAAATCACTTTAGCATAGGTGTTACATCCATGAAAAACCTAAGAACAACGAAGGTTGATGAGACAAGATCATGTTATAGAAGTTGTTTGGTTAGTCAAGCATAATGATGTTGAGAACAAAAGAAAATGAAAAATTTGAATTTAAATTACACATTAAGTAGTGAAAACAAAACAAACAACCAAATTAAAGGCAAGGGAAGGAAAAAAAAAACTATTCACCTTATTAATATTATAGAGGATAATGTCATTCATCTTTTAGATAATAGAAGAGATCAAATACAAAATGCAACAAGTACAACTAGATGGAATATTAAGAGATGAATTTTCAAAAACAAATCACCACAATATAAGAGTTTAGATTCTGTTACCTATTGAGGAGAGCAATAGAAACAAATTAATCATGAATCAACCATGTAAAAGAACTTGATATTCTAAAAAAAAACATTTTTAACCAAAATCTATAATAGTTATATATTATAATCCTATTTTACATGAGCAAATAAATCATTTTAACATCAAGTTATTTTTCTCAACAGAAGTATTAAGTGTAAAGAGTTGCTACTTTTGTTTATTATATATCTTACATTATATATATTTTCACTATAAACAAGTTTTTAAGAAAAAAATATTAGAGTTTGTAATATTTAAAATAAGAAAGAGTATTAAATATTTGTTTCATATATAATTTTATGTAATACACAATATTATATATTTTTATTTAAGTTTACTAAATAAATTCATTGATGTTTACTTGATAATCAAGTTAGTTAGTAATTGATAATTATATCTTGGAATTTGTTTTAGTATGTTTTGAACTTTCAGTTATTATAAATCTAAATATTGTTGATCAATAAAATATTATATATATATATATTAATATATTTAATCGTTTATTTTTTTTCTTATTTTTTTTATTCTAATATTTAAATGAATTACTTGAAGATAGAAAGTTTTGAATTCAGAATTATTGTCTATCACCTATAAGTGTTTTTTTGTGTTTATGTGACTTTGTCTGTATTCATTGTTTTCGGATTGTTAAACTAACTTGGACTATTTGTTTCAGAAAGGAGTGCTATTATCAGCTTCCAAAGAATTTGATGTGTATAAAAAACCTTTTATATTATGAAACTCAATACTAATTTTTTTCCTCGACACTGATCTTGTATGCTACTAGATTGATTATAATGATTAATTAATTAATGTATTAGTATAAAGTAGATAGGATCCTCTGTTAACAGAGTTGCAAGGATGTGTTTGGATGAATACATGTTACATTTAGAGTGATATATTTTCAATAACGACTTGATTGTTGGTGAACTCTTTAAATGATTAATTTACTTATTATCCACGTCAATTGAAAGTCTCAATAACAAATTAAAATGATAATTTTAAACATAAATAAAATTTGATTGAAAGAATCATCACTGTATTATAATATTGGTCGAATTTGAAATGATAATTGTGTTAGAAAATAATTTCAAATTGAATTAAAATAATTATCATTATTATGTTAATGAGAAGAAGAAGTTATAAACAATTTTGAAAACATTTTATAAAAATTATTACTAAAGAACTATCCAAATCTTTATTTTAAGAAGTATTTAACTTTTATCATAATTTCATCTTATTATAAGGAAGCTAAAAATTTTGATATAAGGAACTCACTAATAAAAATTTGCAATTTTTATTAAAATAATGAAAACAGGTGTTTGGTGGCAACTGATAGCGACCCTTGGTTCATTTTCAGAAAATTGAGTCATCAACTGCATGAGTGCCTTGCCCTGAAAAATCATGTGTGTAAGACTGAATAAATGCTTTGCCTTTAATAAATTTATTCCTGTATTAAATAAATTAAAGAGAATGTCTCTAGCAATTCCATTTTATCAGCAAATAAAATTTGTATATATTGGCACAACTGGTACCTTATGTTCAGATTACATTAACAATCCAAATATAATAGCAGCAGCTCTTACTTCAGAAAACGCAATACAAATCCTACCAACTTGATTATAATAGTTATAGAACAAAATATGTCACAGTACAATCATTAATTAATTTTACCACTAACCCATTTAAGCTAATAACAGTTTAGTCTAAAGTAAGTTCAATCATTCAATTAATTTTATGTGATTATAAATAAATAATAAATAATAAAATAAAAACATTTTTTTTACTATAATATATATATATATATTATTATTATTTTTAAAGTGTCATCAACCGGTATATTTTTATCTAATAAAAAAAAATTTAATATTAGAAAAAAAAAACATGACATAGAAACCTTTTCAGTAAAAATATTAATATAATTTATGTTTTAAATTTATAAATCATAAGAAAAACTCATATAAAAAAATAAATAATTAGAAAGAAAATATTTAAAACCATCAAAATAACCTTAGCATAAGAACCATATATATTTTTTAATAATTATACTTTTTTTTTCATCCTTTCATATCTTATTTGATAAAAAAAGTTAGATTATATGCTCTCATATTTTTTATTACAAGTTTGTCAAAAGGAAGTGTGCAAGCCACTTTACCACCCCAATATAGGATAAAATTCTAGGAAAATGCTTACTAAAATAAATAAAGAAAAGAAAAAGTAGAAAACAGTATAGTATAGTGTAGTATTGCCTCCATATTCTTTTATTCTTCTTTCTAACCAAAACCTCTGCTGGTTTGCTTCTGCATTCTTCTCATCCTTTCTTCGCATCCCAATTCTACCCTTACTCCATTTCTTAATTTAGCAATCCAACCAAACCTTTGTTGGCAACCATGTACCGTAGCGTCATCTGCGCCAACTGCCGCAACCGTGTGCAGTTGCAGGAGCGAGTTACCGTGATTACCATGAACTGTCCTCTTTGCTTTGCTCCCTTACCTCTCCCTCGTCCCTTCCACCAACAATCACTCAACCCCCTGCCCCACCTCCGTGGCAGCAAGAGGGCCCTCATTATAGGCATCTCGTACCGGCTTTCGAAGCACGAGCTCAAAGGATCCATCGAGGACGCCAAGGGCATGAAAAGCCTTCTCATCAACAAGTTCAGTTTTCCAGAATCTTCCATCATCATGCTCACCGGTATATCTCTCATCTCTCTGTTATTATCATAATTTCTTTTAGTATTTTTTTCTTCTTCATTTGTTGATTTCGTTTAATGAATTAATTCGTCATAATTGTGATATAGATTTGCTGAGTGTTTTTTATTTTCCTTCTTCGACAGCAATTTTCTTAAATAATTCAGACATAACCGTTTTATTTTCGAAGGATTTTCAATCAATATTTTATTTATTTATTTTATCTGGATTAAATATTAATTTGTTGGCTGAGACATTCTTGTATATGTAGTAATTTGCTTCATAACTTTGGTAAGAAAATTATTTCTCCATCTACATCATTTATCGTGTCGTGTAATATCTATGAATGTTTGCAGTTCAGTTTTTTATTAAAAAATTATTTTAATTAAATATAAAAAGTATAATTTAATTTAATTTAGTTTAATTTAAAATAAAATTTAAATCAAATTAAATTCATGTTTACTTAAATTAGTTATATGATTTTTATTATTATAAAATTTGTAAATATTTTTTAAAATTATAAAATATTTTTTAAAATAAAATATTAAATTAATTATAAAGTTTTTATTATTATAAAATTTATAATAATTTTTTTAAATGTAGAAATAATTTATAATTTTTATTTTTATAATTGTTATTTTATTTATAATTTTAATTATTTTTATATTTATAAATAAATTATATAATTTTATATGTAAAAATTAATAAATTATAATACAAATTTATTATTATGATTTATAAATATAAATATATTATAAATCTTGGTGAAATATATATTTATTTGTGTGTCTATATTTTTTATTTTATAATTTTTTTATATTTATTTTGATTAATATAGATAAAATATTTTTTATAATTTAAATAGGAATACAAATACAAATTGATTGAGTAGAGAAATTAAAAAAAAAAATTAATAAAATAAAAAAAAATTATATATTAAAAATAATAATAATAAAATATATTTTAAATAAAAATTAAAATAATTTTAAAATACATTAAAAAAAATATATATTAAAATAATTAAAAATGATTAAAAATAATATATTAAGAAAATAACTTTATAATATATATATATATATATATATTTATAAATAAGTTATTATTTAATTTTAAAAATATAATTTTATATTTAAATATAATAAATGATTTAGTTTAATTTAATTTAATTTTTATTTAAAATTCAAAATTCATATATTTTTATTTATTTATGAGTTTTCCATTACTTTTTTAATCGGTTCAACAACCCCTATTATTAATAGTAAAATGATATTTTAAAATTTTAATACTTTTCAAAAAAATATTACCTAAAATGTTTTAAAAATATTTTAAAAAGGTATTCCAAAAAAAATATATTTGAGTATACACTCACTCCTATTTTAAAAATGTATAATTTGGAATGAATTTTTTTTATAAAAATTTAAAATCTGTTTTAAATTATTATTTTCGAATTATTCTTAGTTAGGATGGGTAACGTTGATTTTGTTTTAATTTTAAATTAAATATTAAGGATTAGAATGACAAAATGATACCATTATCTATAACATGTAAGGAGAGGTGTTGTTGCTTTGCTAATGACCTTTCACGTTCCTAATTCACTCTCACCCGTTGTTTCATTCCAATGTGGGTATTTGTGTTATTCATTTTCGAAAATCTTTAATATGTGTTTTTTTATAAAATTTTATTAATTTTTAAGAAATTTAAATATACTGAGTTAGATTTTTTTTATTATTTTAAATGCTTTATTTAAGTAAAATAATTATTTTTTAAATACAGTATTTTAATTGTAACTAATATTGATCAAAATATTGAAAGTTTTTTTTTCTTTGATATTAGAAATTTTTTTTTACCAACTTAAAAAAAAAAAAAAGATTGCTGATGTAGATTGGAAACCAAATTCTATTTAAATGAATAAAAAAAATATTATTGACATCTTAAAAAAATAATTCTATTGATATTAGTAATAAAAAAAATATAATTATACTAATTAAAAATAATTTTAACTTATATTAATAAAAAGTATTATTTCAAAAATACCAATTGAAATATATCTCATTAAAATTTTTGAAAATGTCATGAATTATACCAAATTAAGTAGTATTGGGTCAAGTAAAAAAGTTAAGTTAAGTTAGGCTTGGTTAGATTAAATTAAGTTTATTCAAGTAGGATAAAACTAATCTAGACCAAGTTAAGTCAAGTTAGGTGGGTTTGCTCCAAGTTGAGTTAAACCAAGCTAGACTTGGTCTAGTTAAGCAATGATTATTGAAATTAGGTCAAGATTATTAAGATCAAGTTATAGTGGGGTAGGTTAGGTCGGGTCAAAATGAGTTAAGTTGAGCTTCGGTTAGGTTAGGTCAAGTTTATCTAAATTGAGTCAAATTTATTTGGATCAAGTCAAATTGTGTCTTTTTATGTAAGGGTTGGCAAGATAAGTCAAGTCAAATTGGGTTAGACTAAGATGGGTCGAATTAAGTTAGTTTAGGTTAAGATAGGTGAGACTTATTTTAGTCAATTCATGCTTATGTCTGCTTAAGATAGTTTGGGTCAGGTAGATTAAGATATGTTAGGTCAGATTGAGTCAAAACAAGTCGAAATAAGATCAAGTTGGTTCAAGTTGTATTAGACTTGAACAGACCCAACAAACATAATAATATTCCAATTTCGATCAAATTGATAACATAATAAAAAATGTTTCAGATTGATACTATAAAAAAAATAACATATATAGATTTAAAAATTATATATATAAAAAATAAATTCTTACTTTTTAAATTAATTTTTGAAATTCTTTAATTTAATTTCTTAAATTACTATCATAAATTCTTAATTTTAATTTCTTTTAAAATTTGTTATCTAATATATTTTATCATAAATATTTTAATTTTTTTATAAAAATAATTATTAGACAAATTCTCTATGTAAATACAGGTTTAATCTCACTTAAATAAAAAAAATCAATAATTTTTCTCAGAAATGTAAAAAATTGTAAAAATAAATGGTATGAGTTTATTCGTTTTAATTATTTTTTAAACTTTTTAATGCACTTAAATTAAGGATGAATATATTTTTTTTTTACTTCGTATACTATTTTTCATTCTAGAGAGTCAAATTTAATATTAAAATTGTACATGCAAACATATTAATGATTTAGTTTAAAATTTAGTATACATAATTATTGTATGCTATTTTTATTTTTTTAAAAAAATCATAAAGTATGTAGAGTAGAATTCATCATTTTGTATTTTAAAATGCAGATGATAATGATTTTGGTAACAAAACATTTCCATTCAAGCACAACATTATGGCGGCAATGAATTGGCTTACACATGAATGTCAATCAGGAGACTCCTTAGTTTTTCATTATTCTGGTCATGGATCATACAGTCGTTATGAAGTAAATAAAGTTCTACGTCCCTTCGATTTTGAAAAAAATGGTATGATTAAAGATGATGAGATCAATAACACACTTGTCAGACCTATTCCTTTCGGAGCTAAGCTACATGCTGTGATTAATGCCTGCCATAGTGGCTCTATTCTAGGTTTGCCATTTGTTTCCAGAATAAACAGGTTATTCTTCTAATAATAGATTGTTGTATTTTTTTTGCATGATTTAGGTTTATGAATTTTGGCTTTAATGAAAATTTTTGCATTGACGCTTCATAAAAAAGGAAAAGCATATCTTCGGATAAAAAATAGATCTAAGTATTCATGAATGTTTTTAAATTCTCAGCTACAGCTACACCTTAAGATAGAGGAGAGATATTCATCATAAATAATGACATAATTATATAAAAAATAATCACTTCATCTTTCATTTAAAACTTTAAAATTATTGATTAATAAATTTTTCTTTTTTATATATTATTCAACTTTTTCATTTTTATTTGACTGTGAGGTTCCAATTTACCTTAAACTCTAATAATACCAATGTGAAAAAGACTTACACTTAAAAAAAATTGTTAGAGTTTTTATGTGAGTTAGAATTTTATATTATGTAAAAAAAAAGAAACTAAAATAATATATAAGTAAGAAATTATAAATCTAATCTCTTAAAATTTTAAGTTGAATGTGGAATTATATTTTTTTATATAGTTGTCCTTGTGATTTATTAATAAATATTTCCTTATATTGTCCTTATTTAGATAGCTAACCAATAATTGAATATGTAATTTAAGATAAGTGTATGCTAGTAAAAAAAATAAAACCTATATGTAATTTATTCAGTTGTGGGATATTTTAATCTACTTTGTTTATTAACATTTATTCCTTCAAAATAAGAGTCCAATATGGAACAAGTGTTGAGATGAAGGGCCCTATTTTGTATTTTCTTTCTTTTTGTTCTTATACTTTTATAAATATAATTTTTTTACTTTATTTTATACTTGGATTGAATATATCTCAAATCAAGTTTGTAACTTTGATAGTAAGGGGAAACCAAAAGAACATCACAAAAATTAGAGAACAAAATTCTTCCCAAATGTTTCTCCTGCATAGATATCTTTTCCTTCTTTGACAAAATAGTAGGAGAAAAACTCTATTACAAAGACAAAGAACTTCTATAAATATGAAAGATAAAAAAATAAATACAATTTGATATATTATTCTCCCCTTCATAATGAAAAATATAAGAGCGCACTTTATCATAAAAGCTATTTAATAAAATCCACCAATACTGGATAAAAGAATTCTAACAATATTCCTTATTAGTTGACTCATTTTATCCTTGAAAACTTCTCAATATAGGACAAAGTCATCCCAGGCCTTATGGCATTCCATCTGGCCTTACACTTGGAGCCTCTAATCCTATTCTATTGGGTAATTGCTTCCATACCTATTCATAATGCACAATCTATCAAATTCACAAAATGCTTGCTTCCAATCTTATTTCCCTAGTTATAAACAATCTCTTCTAGCTAGCCAACAAACTAGTGAGTATAACTAATAGGCTAATGGACTAACTAACTAACAATTTTTCATATTTACAAATTATACTTCTTAGCCTTCCATTGATACTTTACTTCTATCTTTGTAACAGGGGAGGAGAATATTGATGGCGGGACCATAGCTTAATATATGCTTTTCGGGAAAGATCTAGTGGTGAAGTTATTTGCTTAAGTACATACGATAATAATCAAACTTCTACGGCTTCATCGGTAATTTTCAGCAAATTTAAAGGCACTTGTCTCTGATTGTTATAATCTATACTTGTGAGATCTGTTATTTGAGCACGATCACTATTACTACAAACAGGTTCTATCGAAAATTACGTCAACAGGGCCACTAACGTTTTCCTTCATCCAAGCAATACTGCATGGTCATGGGGCTTCCTATGACAGCATTCTTACTGCATTGCACACTACCATCACAAATGTTGGCAATGGTCATCGTATTAAGGGTGGTGATATGCTAAGATCTCTTCTCTCTAATCTTTTAGCCAAAGATAGTCCAAAAGCTAATGAATCGAAACAGGTACACGCAATTGATTTAATGGTTGTCTATTTGAATTTCAAACCAATTTGAACTTTATTTTTTTTGTTTCAATTTCTTAAATAATTTCATAATAGTTAGTTAGTGACAAATTTATTTAAGAGTAAATCAATTAGTTAGTCATAGTTATATCTTTTAATGTGTTAGTTTGTTTTGAACATCTAGTCATTTTAATGTAAAAAAATTGTTTATTGATAAAATATCATATTCCTTGTTTTCAGTTCAAAATATTTCAATCTATTTTTTTTTTCTGTCTTATTTTTTCTATCATAATTCTAATAATTGGTATTAAATTCCTCTTCCTACATACTTGTGTAATGGAATTTTAAACAAGTTTTCCCAATAATACACTTTCTTTCTATGTTTGATGGGAAATTATGATATTTGAACAATGAGAATGAATTCTTAAATAGAGACATCTGATTTTTGAAAATTTATGAAATAAGATTATAAAATACTTTTCTTATTGCATAATTTTACAATATCCTTAATTAAAAGTCACAAGGATATAAAGATAAGAAAGAATATGTTAGAGATGAAAAAAATATGAACCAAGCAAGTGCTTAATTTAATGAAAGAATTTTGAGTTAAAAAAAAAAAATGAATAAATTTGAAATAATAAAAGAGTACTTAGAAAATGTTGGATATTGTTATCAAAATAATGTTAGTGGGTAGATATTTTGTTGATCCCAAAATTATTGAGAAAATTCTAGTAATAATGCTATAGTAGTATGAAGTACTTATAAGTTCACTTAAAAATATAAAGATTCTATCTAAATTCACTTTAGTATAAGTGTTACATCCTTGAACAACCCAAAAACAATAAAGATTGATGAGACAAGATCATGTTATTGAAGTTGTTTGGCCATCCAAGCATAATGAATTTAAATTACACATGAAGTAGTGAAAACACAACAAACACCAAATTAAAGGTAAGGGAAGAAAAAAAAAACTATACACCTTGTCAATATTATAGAGAAAAATATCATTCATCTTTTAGATAATAGAAGAGACCAAATATAAATGCAACAAGTGCAACTAGATGGAACATTAAGAGGTGAATTTCCAAAAACAAATCACCACAATAAAGTTTAGATTGTGTTATGGATTGAGGGGAGCAACAAGTTAGTAGATATTTAAAAAATGAGTCATGAGTCAACCATGTAAAGGAACTTAATATTATCCTAACTAGAAAACCTAAAAGGAATATATTTGCAGGTCTTTATATATTGTTCATCTTACTTATTTCTATACAATGTGAAACATTCAATTCACTTGAAGACCAAAAAATTTCTAATCAAGAGGAAGATGACCATTTATTGGTGGTCAATTCTTTCTTGATAATGATTGTATAGATAACATAACTTATAGCATAGCAAGACACTCCCAAATATTTGAGGTCAACCAATGTCACTAAAGTTAGAATTGACAATGGTGGTCAAAGAAAAATGAGTATTTGCAATCACAAGTTATGTAGGAAGAAAATTTATATCTGACATTATTTTTATTCCTAAAATTGACCAAAGTTTGTAAAGTGTTAGGAAACTAATTGAACAAAAATTTAAGGTTATCTTTAAAGACCAGTATTGGTTGACTAAAATGTATCAAATCAAGATACCTTCTTAGAGAATGAAAGAAATATTTTTCTTATAAATTTATTGGAGAATCTCATAAATTTGACTCATAAGCCTTAGGCATCATGATCTTCAAGGGTTTCTTCAATTAAGTGAAAAAGGATTAACACTTGGTGTCCCTAAGTTTAAGATCAAATTTTAAATTATAAAATTTGTGAATTTGATAAGGAAAATTAAAATTTTTTTCCAAATGTAAACATGGAAAGCATAAAAAAAATTTGTAATTGATTTAATATATATTAAGTAAAAAGAAACTTAAGACTTGTGAAGATATTCAAGAAAGATGTCATGATGATATTTGAGATAACAAATATGAATTTAATAACTTTTTTTCTTGAAATGAAAATCAAATAAGAAAAATATAAATCTTTATTTATCATAAAAAAGTATGAAAATGAGATTTTAAAGAAATTTAAACTTAAAGAATATAAATAAATAATCATTCATATGAATCGAAAGAAAAAAACTTTATAAAGAAAAAGTAAATAAAAATTTAAAAATATAATTAATTGTTTCATATATCTTATAACGACTTAATTTAACTTCTTAAATTTTGTAAGTATTTTGTTTAAGTTTATGTATTATACAACTGAAATGCATTTCAAAACTACACAAAAAAATGTTTAGATATACAAAATACATTTTCGATTTTGGATTTAAATATAAGAAAATTTTAAATTTTAAATTAATAAGATTCTCTAAAAGTGATTGGGTGACCTAATATCTAGTAGCTAAATTTGTTATTCTTGAAATATTAAACGAAAAGAGTTGTAATTTTTGTTTACTATGCATATATTTTCCTATAAACAAGTTCTTAAGAAAAAAACATTGGAGTTTGTAATATTTAATAGAGGAAGAGTATTAAATATTTGTTTCATGTATTACTTTATTTAATACAAAATGCTATATATTTTTGTTTAAGTTTGCTAAATAAATTAAAGTAATCATTCATTCATGTTTTTCCTTGAGAAACAAGTTTGTTAGTAATTGATAATTATATCTTTTAACTTTTTTTTTTAAGTATGTTTTGAACTTTCAATCATTATAAATCTAAATATTATTAATCAATAAAATATTATACATTTTTTTTTCAATATATTTCATGGTATATCTTTCTTTTCTTTTCTACCATAATTTTAAGATTTGAATGAATTGCTTGAAGATAGGAAGTTTTGAATTCAGAATTATTTTATGTCACCTATAAGTGTTTCTTTTTTTTATTTGTGTGACTTTGTCAGTGTTCATTATTTTCTGATATTGTTTGTTCTCATTTCTTTTTGTTTCAGCAGGGACTGTTGTTATCAGCTTCGAGACCATTTGATGTGTATAACAAACCTTGGATGCGTAGGATTTGATTTCATAAAACATAGGATTTAAATTGATTTTTATATTATTTTGATTAAGGTCTATGTATTTTCAGAAAATTGAGTCATCAACTGCATGACCTGAAACATCATGTGTGTAAGACTGAATGAATGCTTTGCCTTTAATAAATTTATTCCTGTAATAAATAAATTAAAGAGAATGTCTGGCAATTCCATTTCATCAGCAAAGAAAATTTGTATATATTAGCACGACTGGTACCTTATCTTCAGATTATAACACTTATAGAACAAAATATGTAACAGTACAATCATGAGTTAATTTTACCAATAACCCATTCAAGCTAGTAATGTTTCTATCTCCGTATATGGCTTATGTATAAATTTACAAGTGTATTTTAAAAAAATATTATTAAAATTAAATATTAACTATTTGGAATTTATGTTTCTTATTTCAATTTGATAGTGAATCCCGCCTCTTATATTTTATATAATGCTTTCTCAATAATGTTCCGATTAATATTTTTTTTTTATGGTAACAAAATTAATCAATACTTCTTTTTTAAATGATAATTATTATTATTATAAGTGAATCTATTAATGAAAAAATTTCATCCCAACTCTCAAAAATGTATAATATTTAAGATCTTAGCAAATTTTTAAATTATTAGATTGTTCTTTTAGATTATTCATGCGTACGAGGATGATATGCTAACTCAATCAAGTCTAGTCCCAAGTGTTTTTATAATTTTTGCTAAACTCTAAAAGTAAATTTAGGATCTGGGTTAAAAATGATACTAGATTATATTCCATGAAGCTTGACAATTTTTTTAATATATAAATAACTAGAAGAAAATAGGCATTCTTGATTAATCTATCAATAATTACCCATATAGAGTCATGTTCCTTAATTATCCTAGGTAAGTGGGTCATAAAATCCATTATTATATTGTCTCACTTCCATTCAAGAATCTCAATTTGTTGTAACAGTCCACCATATCTTTGATTTTTCACCTTAACTTTTTGACAAGTCAAACAGGTGGATACATATTCTACAACATCTCTTTTCATACTAGACCACCAATAGATTTTCTTTAATTCCTATTACATCTTAGTCATATTAAGATATAAACTAAGTCAACTTTGATAACTTTCATCTAATATAAACTTCTTCAATTTAGCATTTGTGGGAATGCATATTCTTCTTTGAAATCTCAAAATTTCGTCATCTCCAAGTTTGAAATTCTTGGTTTGTTCAGTCCCAATTACTCTAAGGTAGTTTTTAGTGTCCGATAGATTGTTGTCCATCTTTGGTCATATTTAAGAATTCATTAGTTATGGTAAGTCTACCACAACTATTACTATTAGATAGAAATTCTATATTTATCTATATATCTTTACTCTAAAAGTTTCAGTTCTTCAATCATCATATTGATATTTGCATAATTTTTCTACTCAAAATACCGACCACTACATTCACCTTTCTTGAATGATAACTTAATTTAAAATCATAATCTTTTAAAAGTTTCATCAATCTCTTCTACCTCATATTTAAGTCTTTTTTATCAAACAAGTATTTCAAACTCTTATAATCATTAAAGACTATAAACTTGAGACCATAAAGATATTTTTTCCACATCTTAAGAGCAAAAACTATAACTGCCAAGCTCTCCAGTGCTCGGCCTAACCTACCGAGTACATAGCCAAGTTTATTGAGTATCATTAATTTGAAGACATAGCTCACCCGTACACACTAATCAAATCCGATTATAATCACTATGCTCGCCCAAATTCCTCCCAAGTGCTTGGCCAAACCAGTCAAGTACTTGTTCAAACTTGTTGAGTAGTAGTAATTGAAGACAAGACTCCCCATACATGTTAAATCAACAATCGAGTAGTAATATCAAGTTCGGCCAAAATCACCAAGTTCTTGATCAAACATGTTAAGAACGTAACTGAGCTCGTCATATATTATTAATTGATTACAAGACTCCTCATACTTGATTTCTCTTATTATCCAAGCTCGGTCAGTCACGCACAAGCTCAATTCGGTTTGCTCTCTACTCAATCGGGCTTTATTTCTCACTTTACTCCTTGTCTCTTTTCTCTACATCTCTCTCCGTTTTATAGGCAAGGAAAATTCAAATTATCAATTAAATGAAATGTACATCATAAGAGAAGAGTTTTTATCCTCTTATCCCTTACATTAATTACCCTCTTATATGTCCAGCTTAGCGTCTTATCTACATGTGGTTAAGTTTTCTATTATCAATTACCGAGTTCTAGTCGAGTTTACCGAATCTTTGGTGGAGCTCAGTTAGAGTCTCCATCTTTATCTAATGGAACTCAGCCAATGTTTCTGTTGGGTTGTCAAATTAAGTTGGATCGATTACTAACTGAATAGTCGAATAGCCAAATACAACTAAACCAACTTATCCATTAGATATATGTAAAAAAATATAAAATATAATTTTATTAAATAAATAATTAAACTTATATTATTATATTTTTTACACCTTTACATTACTTATTTATTATGTTTTATTAATATTAATTGAAATAAGTAGTAATTATTTATATCCATTAATAAAGAAGAGTTAAAGAAGAGTTGCCACCTTCGTAACCTTGTTTTAATAATAATGATTGTAATTTTTTATTTATTTTAATTAGATAAATATTAGTTATTAATAGAGACTTAAACTTATGTTTGATTTATTTTTTAAAAATATTAATAATTATAATATGATATAATGTTTTTTAAACTAAAAAAATATTAATTTAAATGACATTATAAATATTATATAATTAAAACTATACTTAACTAAGATTTTAGTCTTGAAATTTCACCTGAATCTATTTTTAATAGCTGAAATTTGAAAATCAAATTATTTTAATCCTTTAAATATATATATATATATATATATATATATATTTATCCTTTCAAATTTACTATTTTTAAGAGTATACAAAATTTTCAAAAAATTGAAAGATTTTTCTTTTAAATATTAAGGGACAAAAAATTGGATTCATTTTAAATTAAAGGACTAAAGATATAATTATTTATTAAATTTATTAATTTTTTTTTCATAATTAAATTACAGTTAACAAAATCAAATATTAAATAAATTTTAAATTATAATATAACAAAAGTATTGATTAAAAATTTAAAATATTTTAAAAAAATAAAAATATCATGATAAATTGAAATAAGTAAATAATGAGAAAAAAATAAATAATTAAATAAAAATAAATAAAAGAAAATAATCTTGTTACACATATCAATGTATATGAGAAGTTATTATAAAACAATAATACCAATAGAAATAATGTGCACATAACTACTTTTAAACACATATCAATGTATGATCCGAATATTATAAAAAATTATACTTCAAAAAGAACCGTTTAAAGAGGTTTCTTTTTTGGAGGAGAGTATTTTAAAGAATTTTCTTTAATATTTTTTTTTAATATAAACTAAATTGATTGACTCAACTTATATAAAACGGATCATATTATAATTAAAAAAAATTAAATAAATTTAAAGAGTAATAATTATTATTTTTTTCTAACAATAATAACAGTAATATTATTTCTATGATAATAGTAACTATATATTCTAAAAATTATGACATATATTCAACTTTAAATAAAAAGTTAAATAAATTCTATTAAAAAGAAAAAATTCATTCTTTTAATATTTTTTTATATATATTCTCTTATTAATTAATAATTATTTATAATCACAAATATTTTATCTTATTCTTAAATTTTAAATATTCAATAATATTGCACTTTATTTTTTTTTTCATCTTTTCATATCTTATTTAATAAAAAAATTAGATTGTGGGCATCTCATATTTTTTTATTCAAGAATATTGCACTTTAGCACCCCAATATTGGATCAAATTCTAGGAAAATGCTTACTAAAATAAATAAAGAAAAGTACAAAACACTATACTAGAGCGTATCATTGTCTCCATATTCTTATTCTTCTTTCTAACCAAAACCTCTCCACTAGTTTGCTTGCATCTTTTTCCTCCCTTCTTCGCATCCGAGAAATCGAAAAACCTTAACAAAATCCCAATTCTACCCTTACTTCATCTCCTATTTAGCAATCTAACCAAACCTCTGTTAGCAACCATGTATGACACTTTGGTCTACTGCTTCAACTGGGGCAACCCTCTGCCGGTGCTACCTGGCGGGAGATCCATCCGCTGTCCTACCTGCAAAGCTGTCATCCTCGTACGCATCGGCTCTCCTTCCATAGTCACACCACCACCTGCTCCCTGCCCTACCTCCGTGGCAACAAGAGGGTGGTCAGCTTAGGCATCTCGTACCGGCTTTCGAAGCACGAGCTCAAGGGATCCATAGACCACGCCAAGGCCATGAAAAACCTTCTCATCAACAAGTTCAGTTTTCTAGAATCTTCCATCATCATGCTCACTGGTATGTTTCTCATCTCTATCGCTTCCATTGCTGCTTTTCTCCTCTTTTCCCGAGAGAATTCGATCTCATTTGAGTTATATATTATAGTTCGGCCCCGACTTCAGTTTTAGTTAATATGAAATTTTCCAAATACTCTCATCTCACATCGAGAAGTCATTGGGTTCCTCAAATCATGTAGATGGGAGATCATAATCTATTAACAGGTGACCCAAAGTGATTATGGACCTAACTCACCTCCAAAACCGATTTAGAAAGTGGAGTTTACACCTCATTTATATACTATAATTCGGTCTCATTTTTATTTAATATGGGATTTTTCCAACAAAAATATTTTCAATTACATATTTTATATAAGGTATTCCAAAAATATATATTTGAGAATGTATTCACTTCTATTTTAAAATGTATAATTTGGAATGAATTTTTAATTATTTAAATTATTTTTCTATAAAAATTTAAAATCTATTTTGAAATATTATTTTCGAATGATTTTTGGGCTTAATTGTGAGGATGGGTAATGTTGATTAAGTGTCAATTTGAAATTAAATATTAACTATTATGATAAGAAATTTCATCTTAACTAAAAATGAGATTGAATTATAATATATAGTTTAGGTATAAATTTTATTAAGAAATGGAAATCTTAGTTCAGAATAAGTAGGTAGATGGTCTTAAATCATGTATGATGAATTTCAGTGATAAAAAACTTGGTAGCCAAGTTTGTGCTATCGTCCAATAATCAAATCTCCTAACAAAACCTTGGAAAAATAAAGAAATGGTTAAAATAAAAATAAAGTAATTCATAATGGATGTTTATGAGAAATGATGGAGTTTAATCATCTCAATTTATAGCCAATTTCACCATAAATATAATATATGTAGATATATTACTACTAAGCAAGCATTTGGTATAACTACCAATTTTTCATGAGTGCCAACTAATAAAGATAAAAAATCTAATTTAGACATAGCACATTCATGCAAAGAATTAGAACCATTGAGCGGGGAGGGTCTTGCGTTGAGCGAATCAATCCCCTGAGCGCAAGGGTCCTGCGCTATTGATATTTATCTTAGACTTAAGTTTGTTCTCGAGTCCAAATCCGCTAAACAAATTTGGTTTCCGTTGAGTGAGTTGAGCTTCCACTTAGTGAATTATCTTTGTAGCTAAATGATTTGTTTTGCTTGATTTTGAATGAAGGCAAATGAAATGAGTTATTGTGGTTATTGAGAATTAATGTATGATGAAATTAAATGACATTGAGGTCTATGTCACTCCTATTGAGAGAATGTTTTTGCTATAATGGTATAAATTGGTTGATATTGGTAAATTATTGTATATGGATATATGGATATTTATGGCTATCCAAACCTTAATAATGTTTCAAGTCATGTAAATTAGAATATCAAGTAGTGAAGGTCGATAGAGGCTCACTAAATGTTCCAAAAAGACAATAGATGAAACTACCTTATGACCTTGGGTGAAAAAAACTCAAAAGGTCAGTTATTGAAAAGATTCTTCATGTGTTAGTTGTACGAAATTTATACCGTTTTTCGGAAGTTATCAGCATATGTGTATAAAGTCTTATATAAAATTTTCTTCTAACTTATTTTTTTTATCTTTATATTTTACTATTATGATTGTATTTTTTATAAAAAAAATAAATAATAAATTTATTAGAAAAATAGCTATTAATGAAAATAAAATAATATATAATATATTATGATGAAATAGACTACGTAAAATTTTAAATGGTATATTTTAGAATAATTTAAACAAAATTATTATAATAAAGAAAATATTTATGTTTTCTTATAATACACACCAATAAAATAAAATAATATAATATAATATATATATATATATAAATAAATAAATTAATTGGTTATGGTACAAAGTTAATTTCTTTATGCTTAAATTAATGTTATTTATTTGTTCATTTATTTAGATTTACATTTTCTTCCCTTTTCTATTACTTTTTAAAATCATATAGCTTTAGGTTTTAAAGTTTTACAGTTGTCATCATTTCCTTGTATGTTACTTGTGAATTATTTCCAAATTAATGGTACTTTTTTAATTTGCATTTGCAATTGATTATCTAATTTTTCTTTCTATCAAAGTTTATATAAATTTTAATATTTCAAATATTTATTGTTCCAGCGTCTTTTTATTGTTCAAACATGTATGTGTTCTTTATTCTAAACAAAATATTATTTTCAGAATTATCTCAAAAAAGCTTATGTTTAATCAATTTTTATTCATAATTTGAATTTATCAATAATATTAATCTGTAGAATGTATTTAATAAATATTTCAATTAATATAAATTATGTTTTATAAGTTGTTTGATATGAGATTTATGCAAATTAGTTTATAAAAATATAATTTTATCAAAATGAGTTAGTTTTATGTTACTTGTTTAATTGTAATAATGTAATTTTCATCTATAAGCATTAATATAATAAGTTTGAATAATGAATTTTATACATAGATAAATTATTATAAATAATTAAGTTGTTTTATTAATGATTCACCTTGATGTTTGAAATCGTAAATTAGATTAAGAGCTTTTATCCCATTTAATCTAAGTTTTGTGAAAAACATATACACACCTTGAAATTTTCTGAAAAATTTATCCAAACCTCAATAAGTACTGCATATATACAAATCTAGTGAAATCTCAATAACTATTACATATATACAAACCTATAAACTAAGTATAGGTAGATTTTTAAATATAAAACACAAGTTATTTCTAAAAAAAAAAGAAAAAACAGATTCAGTTTAAACTCAACAACTTATTAATTAACCAATAATATTAGGAATAATTTTATTAACTAAATTATGATGTTATGTAAAAAATATTATAAATATAATTTATTTTTAAAATCAGTTTAACTTATCGCAAAAATAATTTAAGATATGAGATTTTTACTTTACTTATATACTATAATACAATCTCATTTCTAGTTAATATAAAATTAAAAAAAAATATAAACCTCATTTTCGATAGAAATTAATATCAAATGCAAAAAATTAAAGCAATAAAGTCTTCTTTTATTTTAAAAAATATCTCAGGTACAACAATTTAATTTAAACCAAATAACTAAGCTCCTCGTACAGAAAAGACAAATTTTTGTCTAAATTTTCCAAAACCAAAATTCAATTAATCAAATGGTGTATACAAAATATTCAAAGTGGAAGAATAAGAATTTTAAATAATCTCATGTGCTAAAATAGGTTACAAATAGGACATGTGTTTACTCAAATAAATCACTCAAAAATATATATAATGACTAATTCTAATCTACTAAGGATATTAATACTTTTATTAAGCTGCTTAATCATCAAGTCAAACTACAATATTAAAAATAAGGTCACATAAATGTAAAATACAATATAGCATTAAAAATGGTATAGTCCACAACATGGGAATAATAAATGGTATTTATTTTAGAAATATTATTTACTAAATTAGAAAAAAAATATTTTGGTCATTGATTTGGTTACTAACATTTACTAATTTTTTGTTTATTGATTTTAATTTCTATATGCAATATTTGTGGTAGTGGATGAAATTGAGGATGAGAAACAAAGTGTGGAAATCTTGAAAAAAATTTGGGTTGATATTTAGATCATTAAGAATATTGTAAAGGTATATAAGAGAGGAATAATTATCCGTCAAAAGGACTGAGCAATCCTTTATCACCCCAATATTGAAGCAAATTGTAGGAAAATGCTTAATATCTTACTAAAAGAAATAAAGAAGAAAAAAAGAGAGAGTAGAAAACACTACTATAGCGTAGTATTGCCTCTATATTATTATTCTTCTTTCTAACCAAAACCTCTGCTAGTTTTTTTTTCATCCCAACTGCGGTTACCTTGTGCAGGTGCCACTTGGCGTGATGCCCATGGAAAGCAATCCTCACTTCTATGATAGACTACCTCTCATCCCCTTGGGCCACCACCGTGGCAGCAAGAGGGCCGTCATTATAGGCATCTCGTACCGGCTTTCGAAGCACGAGCTCAAAGGATCCATCGACGACGCCGAGGGTATGAAACGCCTTCTTATCAACAAGTTCAGTTTTTCAGAATCTTCCATCATCATGCTTACCGGTATGTCTCTCATCTCTTGCTTCTATTGCTGCTTTTTCTCTCCGAGAGAATTTTTCATGGAATGTCATCATAATTTGGGATTTTTTATTTTCTTTTTTTTTCAGTGGATTTTGTTTTCTTCTTTTTATCATCAATAATTCACGTGTTAGTATTGCTTTTCTTCATCGGTTGATTTCGTTTGATGAATTAATTCGTCCTAATTGAAATATAGATTTGCGAGTGTTTTTTATTTTCCTTCTTCCAATCCAATTTTTTCAAATATTTCCGAAGGATTTTCAATTAATATTTTATTTATTTATTTTATTTAGATTAAATATTAATTTATTGGCTGACATATTTCTTGTATTTGTAGTAATTTGCTTCATAATTTTGGTAAGACAATTGATTTCTTCACCAACATAATTTCTCGTGTAATAACTAAAATGATATTTTAAAATTTTTATACTTTTCAAAAAATATTTCCTGAAATGTATTAAAAATATTTTAAATAAGGTATTCCAAAAAAAAAATATTTGAGAATGCAGTCACTTCTATTTTGAAATGTATAATTTGGAATGAATTTTTAATTATTTAAATTACTTTTTTATTAAAATTTAAAATCTATTCTAAAGTATATTTTTTTTAATAGTTCATACTTAATCGTAAGCATGGGTAACGTTGATTTTGTTTCAATTTTAAATTAAATATTAACCATTAGAATGGCAAAAAGGGGACGAAACCCTTTTACCGTGATCAGAAATACGAAAGGAGAGGTAACATAAATTCTTACTTTTTTTTTAAAGTGAAATTTGAAAATTTTTAATTTTATTACTTAAAATACTATCATAAAATCTTAATTTCAATTTCTTTTAAAATTTATTGTCTAATATATTTTATTATAAAGTATTTTAATTTTTTTTATAAAAATAATTATTTTCAACAAATTTTCTATACAAATACAAGCTTAATCTCACTTAAATAAAAAAAATTCAACAATTTTTCTCATTTACAATAAGAAAATGTAAAAAATTGTAAAAAAAATGAAAAAGTAAGAGTTTATTTGTTTTAATTACCTTTTAAACTTTTAATGCAATTAAATTAAGGATGAATACATTCCGTCTCACTTTGCATACTATTTTTCATTTTAGAGAGTCAAATTTAATATTAAAATTTTACATGCAAGCATATTAATGATTTAGTTTAAAATTTAGAATACATGATTATTGTATGCTATTTTTATTTAAAAAGATCATAAAGTATGTAGACTAGAATTCACATTTGTATTTTAAAATGCAGATGGAAATTATTTTCTTAACAAATTTCCATCCAAGGACAACATTATGGCGGCAATGTCTTGGCTTACAAATCCATGTCAACCAGGAGACTCCTTAGTTTTCCATTATTCTGGTCATGGATTATACAATAAAGCTCTATGTCCCGTCAATTTTGAAACGCATGGTATAATTGAAGATTTTGAGATCATTGACAAACTTGTCAGACCTATTCCTGTCAGAGCTAAGCTACATGCTGTGATTAATGCCTGCCATAGTGGCTCTCTTCTATGTTTGCCATTTATTTCCAGAATAAACAGGTTATCTTCTAATAATAGTTTGTTGTATTTTTTTGCATGGTTTAGGTTTATGAATTTTGACTTTCTTGACCTTTTAGCATTTTTATTTTTAATGAAAAATTTTGCATTGACAATTCATCAAAAGGAAAAAAGGAAAAGGCATATCTTTTACTTAAAAAAATAGAGTTAAGTATTCAAGAATACTTTTAAATTCTCTTTCATATATAGCTAATAATTGAAAGAAGAAAGATATGGGTTAATAGATAGTGGTATAACTATATAAAAAATAAAGAATTTATTTTTCATCTATTAGGCTTATAAATTATTTTTATTTATATATTATTTAACTTTCTCATTTTTAATTAATAATATTAATATAAAAGAGACTCATACTTAATAGGAAGATTATTAGAGTTCATGTGTGAGTTAAAATCCTATATTAGATAGAAAAAAAAAATAGAACCATATATAAATAAGAAAGATTCACAAATTTAATGTCTTAAGAATTTGAATTGAAAGTGGAATTATATTTTTTCATATAGTTATTTCTGTGACTCATTAATAAATATTTTTTTAATATTGTTCTCATTTAAATACTTAACAAAATTTGATATGTAATTTAAGATAAGTGTAACAAATGTTGTAAGTTAGTAAAAAAATGAAATCTATATTTAGCTTATTCACTTGTGAGAAATTTTAATCTATTTTGTTTATTGTCATTTATTCCTTCAAAATAAGAGAACAATATGGAAGAAGTGTTTAGATGAAGGAAACTAAAATATTTATTTTTGTATTTTTTGTTCTTATACTTTTATAAATATAGTTTTTATTTTATTTTATATTTGGATTGAATATATCTCCGGTCTAGTTTGATAGTAACCAAGAGAAAAAGAACCAAGAAACATCATAAAAAATAAAGAACATAATTCTTCGTAAGTGTTTTTCCTTCATAGATATCCCTTTCTTCTTTGACATAATAGTAGGAAAAAAAAACTTTGTTTCAAGGAAAAAGAACTTCTATAAATATAAATGTTGGAATTTTTCTTTATAATCAATAATTATGCTTATTCAAATAAATCAAGAATTACAGCATAATCATGAAATAATCTCAGAAACCTATACCTCATTCATGATGAAACAAGATGCGGAAGCGTACCTGTATTGGACACCATTGGGAGAGTGAAAACAATGATAGTGACAGTGGGTATGTGTGGTCTTCCAAAAGAAGAGAGCCGTATGTTTTCCTTCTGTGTTTTTCTCGTCTGATGGGGATGACTTGAAAAATAGAAAACCCTAATTCTTATAGAGTATTTTCTCTCTCCTTTGGGGACCATAACCCTACGTAATTAATTTTGAGATTACGTACATTATTATGAATATTCTGAATTCGGCCCCTCATCAAAAACAGAATATTCTCCGGTATCCACACAATTAATTTTTATTGACAATTATACCCTTAGTCATAAAGTTAATATTAAGTAGACCACTTTATAATTTTGGCAAATTAAATAATGACCCTAACACATTTAAATAATACATATGTGACCCAAAAATTCTAACAATAAAAGATAAAAAAAAAAAATACAATTTGATATATTGTTCTCCCCTTCATAATGAAAACCACAAGGAAATATAAATGCACTTTATCATATAAACTATTTAATAAAATACACCAATACTACATAAAATGGACTAACCAACTTACACCTATCCATAATTACAAATTATACTTCCTAGCTTTCCACTCATACTTTACTTCTATCTTTGTAACAGGGGAGGTGAATATAGATGGCATGACGATAGCTCAAAATTTGGTTTTTTGAAAGAATATAATGGTGGAGAAGTTATTTGCTTCAATACATATGATGATAATCAAATTTCTACATATTCACAGGTAATTTAAAGCAAATTTAAAGGCATTTGTCTCTGATTATTTCAATCTAGACCTGTGAGATCTGTTATCTAAGCGTGACCATTATTCTTGTAAACAGGTTCCATCAAAGATTACGTCAACAGGGGCACTAACGTTTTCCTTCATCCAAGCAATAAAGCATGGTCATGGGGCTTCCTATGGCAGCATTCTTACAGCATTGAACACTACCATCACAAATGTTGGTAATGGTCATCGTATTAGGGGTGGTGATATGCTAAGATCTTTTCTCTCTAAGTTTTCAACCAAAGCTAGTCTAAAAGTTGATGGTCCGACACAGGTAAATACAATTGATTTGATAGTTGTCTAATTGAATTTCAAACCAATTTAAATTTTATTTTTCTGTTTATGTTTCCTAAATAATTTCATAATAGCCAGTTAGTGAGAATTTTATTTGAGAATAAATAAATTAGTTATTCATAATTATATCTTATAATGTGTTAGTTTATTTTGAACATCTAGTCATTTTAATGTAAAATTTTTTTATTGATAAAATATCATATTCCTTATATTTAGTCCAAAATATTTCAACTTATTTTGTTTTTAATTTTTCTTTGTTTATTTTTTTTTACCATAATTCTAATAATTGGTATTAAAGTCCTCTTTTTACATACATGTAGAATGGAATTTGAAGTAAGTTTTTTTCAACAATACACTTTCTATGTTTGATGAGAAAATTATAATATTTGAACAATGAAAATGACTTGTTAATCAGAGGTATTTGATCTTTGAAAAGTTATGAAATAAGATTATAAAATACTTTTATTATTGCATAATTTTACAATATCCTAAATTAAAAGTCACAATGATAGAAAGATAAGAAAGACCAAAATAAAGGTGTACCTTTTTATTGGTACTTCTCAAACTATCGTCACAAGAAGCATAAATAATCATGGCTTTCAAATTTGCTAAACTTATTGGAATAATCAAAGGAAGAATATGCTATAGATGAAAAAAATATAAACCAAACAAGTGCTTAATTTAATGAAAAAAATTTGAGTTACGAAAGATGAATGAGTTTGAAATAATAAAAGAGTACTTAGAAAATGTTAGATATTGTTATCAATATAATATTGTTAGGTAGATAGTTTGTTGATCTCAAAATTATTGAGAAAATTCTAGTAATAATGCTATAGTGGTATGAAGTACCTATAAGTTCATTTAACAATATAAAGGTTCTATCTAAAAGCACTTTAGCATAGGTGTTACATCCATGAAAAACCCAAGAAGAAAGAAGGTTGATGAGATAAGATCATGTTATAGAAGTTGTTTGGTTAGTCAAGGATAATGATGTTGAGAGCAAAAGAAAATAAAAAATTTGAATTTAAATTACACATTAAGTAGTGAAAACACAACAAACAACCAAATTAAAGGCAAGGGAAGAAAAAAAAAATTATCCACCTTGTTAATATTATAGAGGATAATGTCATTCATCTTTTAGATAATAGAAGAGAACAAATACAAAATACAACAAGCACAACTAGATGGAATATTAAGAGGTGAATTTCCAAAAACAAATCACCATAATATAGGAGTTTAGATTGTGTTACCAATTGAGGGAATAGGTTATTTTGGTTAAATAATGGACCTGTTGAAATAGAAAAATTATGGGATTTGGGAAAAAAATTGGGAGTTACATTTATAGGAGACGAACGCAAAATTGTTTGTCGGTTCAAAGAGTTAGAACAGAGAGACTCCAATGAGAAGAGAAAGGCAAAAATAGGGGAAGAAGGAGAGGGTATGATAGAAATATTATGAAAATACTCAATATGAATGTGAGGGGACTAGAGGGGTAGGAATGAAAAGAAACTACCTAAGGCAAACTATTAGAAATGAAGTGATACAAGTGGCCTGTCTACAGGAAACAAAATGTGAAACAATAAATGAGACTATGTGCAAATCCATTTGGGGTGATGATAGATGCGCTATTTGTCGCGGTGCGCTCTATGCAAAATAATGATTTCCTCAACAAATAAGCAATAGTAATGTAGTAATAGTGGGAACCAAGATATCAATCCGTGGAAGTAAAGAGTAAAGAAGAATAAGAGATAAGTGATTCAAATGAGTGAAAAATGTATGAAATGGATGAAATGCAACCTAAAAATTAAGTTAAAACTAAATGAACCTAAATGGGGTTAAATTCTATATGAGATTAATGAAATGGAAAACAGAATGCTAATTAAAGAAATGCAATGCAGATCAGTACATATTTCACAATTTAACCAACTCAAAATTCAAGTTAAGAGCACTTACCTTTGCCAAAAATTCAAGTTGGTCAAAACTGTGAAGTAGTTGCACCAAATGTTAATAAACAACAAAACAAACACTTTTTACAAAGACGTGATTAGTAAAATATGTACAGAAATGGGGGTTGACCGAGTATCAATGATTTTGGTTAAGTTTGGTACACCAAAAGTGCACCACTCGGTCAAGTGCAATTATTTTTTATTTTTTTTAAACCCTGGCCAAGCACAAATGGCCTAATGGATGAAAGAATGAAGTGGTAAAAATCTGGTTCGGGCAAAGTTTAAGATGGCTAAGCCAAAATGCAAGATCAAGTTCTGACCGAGCCAAAACTAGCCAAAAATGGATGGCACTCGGTCAAGTACTAGATCCAGTCAACTTTACTGCACCAAGAATGAAATGGCATGTACAAAATGCATGGTTGGCCGAGGGAAATGATGTTATTTTTGTATTTTGGAGTTTTTAAGTGGGAGATGGCTCAATGCTATGGTTTTGGTGCAATGAATGGCTTGTTTTGTGGCTCAAATCAGACCTAGTTTATAGCTACCTAAATCAGACATGAAACCAATGGGAAATGGATGCTAATGATGTATGAATGAATATGAATGAATGCACCAAGGAATATTTTTAATTTTTCTATTTTTTTTTTTGGGGTTTTTGTAAAATAAAGTGGTGAACAATGAATGAAATGGACCTAAAACTAACCTAAACTAATGCATAATTGAAAACAGTAGCAAAGCTCATAAATCTACACTAAAAAACCATTTAAAGAAAGCAATAAAACTATCCTAACGTGACAAGCAAGCTAGGCCGTGTGGTTTAGGAGTGCTACAACCTAAAATTGGTGCAACCCGTGGCTAGGTCCCAATTAACCTATCCCTTGGAAGACATCCAAGTAGTTCACACACAATCCTAGGTCCGAAAGACTCCTCCCTAGTCCCCAACACAGTTTCACAAGCAAGCCAAGTTTGAAAGCAATTAAAGAAAAGCTTGTAAATTCACTAAACTACTAGCGCATGGAAAGTGAATGAAAGCAACCAAACGCAATCCTAGCAAGCATGATAACGTGCCTAGAGCCACTCTTAGTTCTTGATTTTCTTGATATTGTAAGACCTAATACAGATTAGGAATTACCATAAACATTTGCAAGTGATTACCTCCAATCGGTGGGAAGGTTTTCACAAGTTAAAGCAAATCAAGAAGTCAATACTAAGTAATGCTAAGCCTGCAACACCACACTTGTGGACTTTGATTCGGTGTAAAACCTAATTTTATCTCAAAGAAATTAAGAAAAACATTAAAAGGAAGGTGCAAAGAACACAGAACAGATCATAATACAAGAGTATCAATGGAAGAAAGAATCGGAAACACATACACGAGTGAAGAACAATGATGTGCAAGGTAGAAGATGAAGAAAGCCATGGATGCATGAGGAAAAGAGAGAGAATTTGAAAAGCTCTGCATTAGATCTGAATGTAAACTTCACAACTTATGTTTTAGAACTGAGTTTTTACAATATATACTAAAGTACAACTTAATTACAATAGAAACGAATGTACACAATCAAAGTTACATAGAGTTTGAAACGTTTTGGCGCGCAAGCACATGTGGAATGCATTTCAGCAGATTTAAAATGCACACAACATCTTTGTTTTAGCTTCAAATGCGACGATTCAAAAGCCACTAGGAAGCTCTGTGAGTTATCTTTAAAACGCCACTGTTCCCACTTGAATTGGCGTTGTGGCGCGCTTTTCATAAATAAAACACTGAGACACGTTCACTGGGCCAATCCGGCATGGTGAACCCCACTTCATAAGTTTATATAAATTTCAATTCAGGTCCAAATTAAATGAAATTAGCTCCCAATTAAGGCCCTTTAAGTTAGCTAAATAACCCAACAAGTTTCACTCAATTCAGAATTCAATCGAATCCAGGAGCCCAATTTAAATGCATGATACTCATGGGACGCGTGAGCTTGTGCTTCAGCTGCACAAGGGCCAACTTCAAACGCGTGTGGAATCTTCAATTCTTGTCTAAATTGCACGCTTCAAATTTTGGATTAAAGTTCTACGTGTCTTCTTTCATCTGCAACCGGAATCAATGAATTTGGATCTCTGTAGAAATTACAATAAATCAAACAATGAACCATGTCAGTTTCGGGTTAGTACAAAATAATGCTTAATTTACTGTTTTTGTACACAATTTAGTGTTAAGGCCTCAAATGGTCTAATAACTCAAATAACGCTTAATTTATCATTATTAACAACTTATAAACATTAACAAAACATAATTAGATAAATAAAATAGGATAAATATTTGACTCATCAAACGATGAAGCTGAATGGGTGGTTAGCCCTATAATGAACAAGGTTGGGGGTTGCTCTCCATTTGGAAGAAGGGACAATTTAAATTGGAGAACACAATACAAGGAAAGGGTTATGTTGGAATATCAGGAAGATGGGGGTCAGAACAACAAGCATGTATGATAATAAATGTCTATGCACCGTGTGATGAGAAAGGAAAAAAACAACTATGGGAGGAACTGATAAGGGTGAGACAAAACACAAGTCATAATATGTGGTGTCTAATGGGGAATTTCAACTTAATTAGGAATCCAAATGAAAGGAAAGGAGTCAGTGAAGCTAGAAATGAGTCACAGCAGATAAGGAGGTTCAATAATTTTATAGAAGGAATGAAGTTGTTTTGCATATCAATGGTAGGAAGAAAATTTACTTGGTATAGGCCAAATGGCACATCTTTAAGCAGAATAGATAAGTTTCTAATATCAAAAGAGTCGCTGGAGACATGGCCTAGGTGTGTTCAGTATGCATTGTGCAGAATAGTATCAGATCATTGTGCGTTGGTGATGAGAAATTCATATGCGGATTGGGGGCCCAAACCATTCCGGGTGATAGATGTGTGGATGAGAGCTAAGGGTATGAGAAATTAGTCAAAGATTCATGGCAGATGCATGAGAAAAAAGGGGCAAGAATATATAATATGAAGGAGAAGTTAAAGTTACTTAAGTTTGATTTAAAGAGGTGGAATAAGGAGGAGTTTGGGGATGTAAACCAGAATATGCAAAAGGTGACTGAAAAGATACATGATATGGACTTGGAGGATGAGAACGAAAATCTATGTGATGTGGGAAAAAAGGAAAGACAAAAACTATTTGCAGAATTAAGGAAGTTAAGTTTTAGAAAAGAATCATTAGCAAGGCAGAAATCCAGGACTAGATGGTTGGCTCTTGGAGATTCCAATACTAAATTCTTCCGTGCAATGGTTAATTGGAAAAGAGCTAAAAATAATTTAAAAGGGATCATGATTGAGGGGAGGTTTATAGATGACCCAAATATGGTAAAGAAGAAGATACATGATTATTTCTCTAGGAGATTTACGGAAAGTGGGGGGGAGAGACCTTTGTTGGATGGGATTCAATTTGAAACTATTAGCCCTGAAGATAATATGGGGCTCACAACAATGTTTCAGGAGCAAGAGGTGAAGGAGGCAGTATGGGATTGCGATGGAATAAAAGTCTTGGTCCGGATGAATTTAACTTTGGATTTATAAAACATTTCTAGAAAGTATTAAAGGATGACATTATGGAGGCTCTTATGGATTTCTACAAGAATGGGTGTTAGCCCAAAGGAAGCAATGCATCCTTCATATCTTTCATTCCTAAGAAGGAAAATCCTACTAATCTCAACAACTTCAAGCAAATATCTCTTGTGGGTTGCGTATACAAAATTGTCACTAAGGTGTTGTCTAACAGATTAAAAAACTATATTCACAAGTTAATTTATGATTCTCAGAGTGCATTTTTAGGACGGAGATGTATGTTGGATAGTATGCTTGTGCCAAATGAAGTGGTGGACGAGATGAAGAGAAAAGGGAAGCAGAGACTAATTCTAAAGGTTGATTTTGAAAAAGCATATGACTTTGTGAGTTGGGATTTCTTATTCTACATGATGAGAAGATTCAGTTTTTGTGAGAAGTGGATTGGATGGATAAAAAATCTTTTGTTATCTGCCTTTGTCCCTGTTTTAGTCAATGGTAGTCCTACAAAAGAAATTATTCCGATTAAAGGACTTAGACAGGGCGATCCTTTGGCGCCTTTTCTTTTTCTGTTGGTGGTAGAAGGACTAGCAAGACTAGTGAGAAGTGTAGAAAACAAAAGTATGTTGACAGGAGTGAAAGTTGGGAGGCTAGATGAGGAGGTCAGTTTGCTACAATTTGCTGATGATACAATTTTTTGTGAGGCGACACACCAGAATGTCTTAATACTAAAAACTATTCTCCGATATTTTGAGCTCTCTTCAGGGTTGAAAGTTAATTTTGCCAAGAGTCGACTAGGTGGATTAGGGGTGGAAAGTAGAGTGTTGGAAGTGTTTGCAGATATCCTGAATTGCACACAAATGAGAATTCCTTTCATGTATCTGGAAATTCAAATTGGGGGAAATCAACGACGTATACAATTTTGAGAACCTATTCTCGACAAGATTTAGAAGAAACTGGCAAAATGGAAAGGTAAAAATATATATTTTGGTGATCGGTTATCTCTACTTAAAAATGTGTTGAATTCGGTACCTTTATTTTATTTGTCATTTTTCAAAATGCCTAGTACTGTGATTAAGGAGATAATGAAGATACAGAAAAGGTTCTTGTGGGGGTGGGGGAATGACGGGAGGAAAATCTATTGGGTGAAGTGGAATACAGTTTGTAAAGAAAGATGCAAAGGGGGACTCGAAATAACTGATATCAGGTGTTTTAATATTGCTCTTTTGGCTAAGTGGAGGTGGCGACTTGAACATGAAAGTGGAGGGAATGGAAACAGATAATGTTATCAAAATATGGGGGGTGGAGAGGTCTAGATGATTTGATAGGAGAAAATGATTGTTCTACTTGGTGGAGAAATCTAAGGAAAATTTGTGGGGCAAATGAAGTGGAAGGGAAATGGTTTCAAAATGAAATTGAATGGAAGGTGGGGAATGGTAGGAAGATTAAGTTCTGGCATGACAAATGGGTAAGGGAAGAAACACTTAAATCCAAATTCCATAGGTTGTATCTTAACTCTAACAATCAGAATGGGACTATTGAGGAAATGAATTGTTGGAAGGAAGGTGAGTGGGAGTGGAATATGAGGTGGAGGAAGGGGTGGTTTTAGTGGGAAGAACTCCTATTAGAAAGATTAATAAATATTATAAATTCTAAGCAGTCAAAAGAGGGTGATGAAGATAAATGGTTATGGAAGAGTGATGAACTGGGAAGTTACTCTATACATTCTGTATATAATCTTATTTGGGAGAGTTTTCAAAAGGACCAAGACTTGCAGGAGGAGGATAGAGAATTCTTCACAAGGCTATGGAAGATTAAAGCAATTCCTAAAGCAATACATTTGGTTTGGAGTGCGGCAATTGGAGAAATAACAACAAAGGACAACTTAAAAAAAAAAAGGAATCCAATTGGCAAATTTCAATTGTGATTTGTGTGGACTGTAAAGTGAAAACGTTGAACATTTATTCTTTGAATGTAAGGTAGCTAGTGCTGTTTAGGATAAATGTTATTTTGTGGTTTGGAATAAATACATGTAGGACATGTAATCTAAAAAGACATTTACTTCAACATTGTTGGATGACTGGACATAAATATCTTTAAGAGTGTATGGAATATACTTTGGGTTGGAGTGGTGTGGTCTATTTGGCTACATAGAAATGATGTGCTATTCGGAATGAAAAGGTAAGGGCAGATAAGATTTTTGGTTTAATTCACGTTAGAACTTGATCGTAAATCATCAACAAAGTAAATAATAATTTTGAAACTTTTGCTCAATGGTGTATAAATCCTTTATCTTATATAGGGTAGGTTAAGTCATTGAAATATAATGGGAGGAATAATTACCTTATTAATTGCTGAATTTTCAGCACATCTTTTTACAATTATGTACTTATAATTGTTTTTAGTACTTCTGCTACTAATTCTATTAATATATTTGTTTTTGTCGATCCAAGAAAAACCAATTGAGAGGAGAGAGTAGATATTGACCAAATGAGTCATAAGTCAACCATGGAACTTGATATTCTAACAAAAAAAGATTTTTTTTACAGCCAAAATATCTGTAATAGTTATATCTTATAAGTTTGTCTTATATGAACAAATTAATCATTTTAACATCAAGTTAAACATAAAGAGTTGCGACTTTTGTTTATTATATATCTTACATTGTATATATTTTCAATATAAACAAGTTCTTAAGAAAAAAAATATTAGAGTTTATAATATTTAAAATAAGGAAGAGTATTAAATATTTGTTTCATATATTATTTTATGTAATACACAATATTATATATATATTTTTTAAGTTTGCTAAATAAATTCATGTATCATTAATTGATGTTGTTACTTTATAATCAACTTAGTTAGTAATTGATAATTATAACTTGTAATTTGTTTTAGTATGTTTTGAACTTTCAATTATTATAAATCTAAATATTATTGATCAATAAAATATTATAAATATATATATATATATATATATATTATTTTTTTCAATATATTTAATCGTTTATGTTTTTTTTTTATAATTTTTTTTACAATAATTCTAACATTTGAAGATAGAAAGTTTTGAATTCATCAGAATTATTGTCTATCACCTAAAGTGTTTGTATTGTTAAACTGACTTGGACTATTTGTTTCAGGAAGGAGTGCTATTATCAGCTTGCAAAGAATTTGATGTGTATAAAAAACCTTTTATATTATGAAACTCAATACTAATTTATTTTCTTCGACACTGCTCTTATATGCTACTACATTGATTATAATGATTAATTAATGTATTAGTATAAAGTAGATAGAATCCTCTATTAACAGAGTTACAAGGATGTGTTTGGATAAATATATATTATAGAGTGATATATTTTCAAATAACAATAATAACGACTTGGTTGCTGGTGAACTCTTTAAATGATTAATTTGCTTATTATCCACGTTAATTGAAAATGATTATCTCGTATATAGTATGATTGAAATAACTCCTAAAATTTGATTTCATACAAGGTAAAACATAGAATTTAATTGATTTTTATATTATTTTGATTAAGGTCTGTGTATTTAACGATTTACTCTAACATAATTAGATTTAGATGATTTTCTAATGATATAAGATTATGAATAGAATAAGGAGTTGACAAATTGAAATGATAATTTTAAACATCAATAAAATTTGATTAAAAGAATAATCACTGTGTTATAATATTGGTCGAGATATGATAATTGTGTTAGAAAATAATTTTAAATTGAATTAACATTATTATCATTATTATGTTAATGAGAAGAAGAAGTTATAAACAATTTTGAAAACATTTTATAAAAATTATTACTAAACAACTATCCAAATCTTTATTTTAAAAAGTATTTAACTTTTATCATAATTTCATCTTATAAGGAAGCTAAAAAAAATTGATATAAGGAACTCACTAATAAAAAATTGCAATTTTTATTAAAATAATGAAAACAGGTGTTTGGTGGCCACTGATAGCGATCCTTGGTTCGAAAATTGAGTCATCAACTGCATGAGTGTCTTGTCCTGAAAAATCATGTGTGTAAGACTGAATAAATACTTTGCCTTTAATAAATTTATTCCTGTATTAAATAAATTAAAGAGAATGTCTCTAGCAATTCCATTTCATCAGCAAATAAAATTTGTATATATTGGCACAACTTGTACCTTATCTTCAAATTACAATAATAATCCAAATATCATAACAGCAGCTCTTACTTCAAAAAACGCAATACAAATCTTACCAACTTGATTATAAAAGTTATAGCACAAAATATTTTGTGACAGTACAATCATTAGTTAATTTTACTCTTAAATGTTTCTATCAGTACATAAATTCAATCATTTAATCTAATTTATGAGATTATAAATAGATAATATTTATTAAAATTGTAAATAAATAATAAATAATAAAATAAAATAAGATTATAAATAATAAGATAAAAACATTTTTTTTCACTGTAATATATATATTATTATTTCTGGAAGACATAAATCTCTTTAAATATCTTCTGGTAAAAATATTAATATATTTTGTGTTTTAAATTTATGAATCATAAGAAATACTCCTATAATTGAGAAGAAAATATTTAAAACCATCAAAATAACCTTAGCTCAAGAACCATATATATTTTTTTAATGATTATACTTTTTTTTTCATCCTTTCATTTTTTTTTTTTTTTTATAAAAAAAAGTTAGATTATATGCTCTCATATTTTTTATTACAAGTTTGTCAAAAGGATACTATAGTATACTATTGCCTCCATATTCTTTTATTCTTCTTTCTAACCAAAACCATCTGCTAGTTTGCTTCTGGATCCTTCTCCTCCTTTCTTCCCATCCCAATTCTACCCTTACTCCATTTCTTAATTTAGCAATCCAACCAAACCTTTGTTTGCAACCATGTACCGTAACTGCACCAACTGCGGCAACCGTGTGCAGCTGCAGGAGCGAGTTAGCGTGATGCCCCTGAACTGTCCTCTTTGCTTTGCTCCCTTACCTCTCCGTCGTCCCTTTCACCTACAACCACTCAACCCCCTGCCCCAACCCCGTAGCAGTAAGAGGGCCGTCATCATAAGCATCTCGTACCGGCCTTCGAGGAAACACGATGACATCTCGTACCGGCCTTCGAAACACGAGCTCCAGGGATCCATCGAGGACACCAAGGGCATGAAAAGTCTTCTCATCAACAAGTTCAGTTTTCCAGAATCTTCCATTATCATGCTCACCGGTATGTCTCTCATCACTCGCTTAAATTGCTGCTTTTCTCTGGAGAGAATTTTTCATGGAATGTCATCATAATTTGGGATTTTTCCTTTTCTTTTCAGTGGATTTTGTTTTCTTCTTTTTATCATCAGTCATCCATTTTTTAGTATATTTTTCTTCTTCATTTGTTGATTTCGTTTAATGAATTAATTCGTCCTAATTGAGATATAGATTTTGCGAGTATTTTTTATTTTCCTTCTTCGACAGCAATTTTTTCAAATAATTCAGACGTAACCGTTTTATTTCCGAAGGATTTTCAATCAAAATTTTATTTATTTATTTTATCTAGATTAAATATTAATTTGTTGGCTGAGACATTCTTGTATTTGTAGTAATTTGCTTCATAACTTTGGTAAGAAAATTATTTCTCCATTTACATCATTTCTTGTCGTGAATATCTATGAATGTTTGCAGTTCAGTTTTTTATTAAAAAAATTATTTTAATTAAATAGAAAAAGTAAATGTAATTTAATTTAATTCGGTTTAATTTAAAATAAAATTTAAATTATAATTATACAGTTTTTATTATTATAAAATTTATAAGTAATATTTAAAATTATAAAATATTTTTAAAAATAAAATATTAAATTAATTATAAAGTTTTTATTATTATAAATTTTATAAACATTTTTAAAAATAAAATATTATAATTTTATAATAATTTTTATTTTATTTATAATTTTAATTATTTTTATATTTATAAATAAATTATATAATTTTATATTTAAAAATCAATAAATTATAATATGTTTTATAAATATAAATATATTATAAATATTAATAGAATATATATTTATTTGTGTCAATATTTTTTATTTTATATTTTTTTATAGTTATTTTGATTAATATAGATAAAATATTTTTTTTATAATTTAAATAGGAATAAAAATACAAATTGATTGGATAGAGAAATTAAAAAAAATAAAAAAAACTAATAAAATAAAGAATAAAAAAAATTATATATATTAAAAAAATAATAATAAATATATTTTAAATAAAAATTAAAATAATTTTAAAATATAGTAAAACGATAATAAAAAATATAATAATATTAAAAATAATTAAAAACTCTTAAAGATAATATATTAAGAAAATAACTTTATGATATATATATATATAAATAAATTATTATTTAATTTTAAAAATATAATATTATTTTTAAGTTTAATAAATAATTTAGTTTAATTTAATTTAATTTTTATTTAAAATTCAAAATTCTTGAAAAAAAATATATCTAAAAAATTTAAAATAAATTTGATTTTAATTAGTATTTAATTTTTTTATGAGTTTTCGATTATTTTGGTGAATTGATTCAATTTTAAACACTTCTATTAATAATAAAATAATATTTTAAAATTTTAATATTTTTAAAAGAATATTACCTGAAATGTATTAAAATATTTTAAATAAGGTATTAAAAAAAAAAATTTGAACATACATTCACTTCTATTTTAAAAATGTATAATTTGGAATGAATTTTTTTATATAAAAGTTTAAAATCTATTTTAAAGTATTATTTTCGAATGATTCTTACGCTTAACAGTGAGGATGGGTAATGTTGATTTTGTTTTAATTTTAAATTAAATATTAAGGATTAGAATGACAAAATGGTACCGTTATGTATAACATGCAAAGAGAGGTTCTGTTGCTTTGCTAATGACCTTTCACGTTCTTAATTCACTCTCTCCCCTTGTTTCATTCCAATGTGGGTTTTTGTGTTATTCAGTTTCGAAAATCTTTAATATATGTTTTTATAAAATTTTATTAATTTTTAAGAAATTTAAATACTGAGTTAGATTTTTATTATTTTAAATGCTTTATTTAAGTAAAATAACTATTTTTTTTAAATACAGTATTTTAATTGTAACTAATATTGATCAAAATATTGGATTTTTTTTCTTTTGATATTAGAATTTTTTTTTACCAACTAAAAAAAAAGATTACTGATGTAGATTGGAAATCAAATTCTATTTAAATGAATAAAAAAAATATTATTGACATCTTAAAAAAATAATTCTATTGATATTAGTAGTAAAAAAATATAATTATACTAATTAAAAATAATTTTAACTTATATTAATAAAAAGTATTATTTCAAAAATACCAATTAAAATATATCCTATTAAAATTTATTAAAATTTTTTAAAATGTCATGAATTATGTCAAATTAAGTAGTATTGGGTCAACTAAAAAGATTAAGTTCAATTAGGCTTGGTTAGATTAGATCAAGCTTATTCAAGTAGGATAAAACTAGTCTAGACCAAGTTAGGTGGGCTTGCTCCAAGTTGAGTTAAACCAAGCTAAACTTGGTCTAGCTTGATAATGATTATTGAAGTTAGGTCAAGATTATTAGGATCAAGTCATATTGGGTTGGGTTAGATCGGGTCAAAATGGGTTAGGCTGAGCTTCGGTTATGCTAGGTTGAGTTTATCTAAATTGAGTCAAACTTATTTGGATCAAGTCAAATTGTGTCTTATCATGTAAGGATTGGTCAAGATAAGTCAAGTTAAGTTGGGTTAGACTAAGATGGGTTGAATTAGGTTGGTTTAGGTTAAGACAGGTGAGACTTATTTTAGTCAATTCATACTTATGTCTGCTTAAGATAGTTTGGGTCAGGTAGACTAAGATAGGTTAGGTCAAAATGGGCTAAGACAAGTCGAAATTAAATCAAGTTGGTTCAAGTTGTATTAGACTTGATCGGATCAAAACAAACCTAATAATATACCAATCTCAATCAAATTGATAACATAATAAAAATGTTTCGATTGATACTATAAAAAAAAATATAAAAATAACATATATAGATTTAAAAAAATATAAAAAAAAATAAATTCTTATTTTTTAAATTAATTTTGAAATTCTTTAATTTAATTCCTTAAATTATTATCATAAATTCTTAATTTTAATTTCTTTTAAAATTTATTATCTAATATATTTTATCATAAGTATTTTAATTTTTCTATAAAAATAATTATTCTAGACAAATTCTCTATACAAATACAAGCTTAATGTCACTTAAATAAAAAAAATCAATAATTTTTCTCATTACAATTAGAAAAATGTAAAAATTGTAAAAATAAAAAGTATAAGTTTATTCGTTTTAATTATTTTTTAAATTTTTAATGCACTTAAATTAAGGATGAATATATTCTTTTTTACTTTGTATATTATTTTTCATTCTAGAGAGTCAAATTTAATATTAAAATTTTACATGCAATTTTTATTTTAAAAAAAAATTATAAAGTATGTAAACTAGAATTCATCATTTTGTATTTTAAAATGCAGATGATAATAATTTTTTTCACAAAGCATTTCCATCCAAGAACAACATTATGGCGGCAATGAATTGGCTTACACATGCATGTCAAGCAGGAGACTCCTTAGTTTTTCATTATTCTGGTCATGGATCATATAATCGTTATGATGCAAATAAAGCTCTACATCCCTACGATTTTGAAAAGCATGGTGTGATTACAAATAATGAGATCAATAACAAACTTGTCAGACCTATTCCTCGTGGAGCTAAGCTACATGCTCTGATTAATGTCTACCATAGTGGCTCTGTTCTAGGTTTGCCATTTGTTTCCAGAATAAACAGGTTATCTTTTTAATAATAGTTTGTTGTATTTTTTGCATGATTTAGGTTTATGAATTTTGGCTTTAATGAAAAATTTTGCACGCTTCATAAAAAAGGAAAAGCATATCTTCGGATAAAAAATAGATTTAAGTATTCAAGCATGTTTTTAAATTCTCTATCTTAAATTCATGTTATCTACTTTAAGATAGATGAGAGATATTCATCCAGATATTCATCCATAGATAATCCATAGATAATGACATAATTATATAAAAAATAATGACTTTATCTTTTATCTAAAATCATAGGATTATTGATTTGTAAATTTTTTTATTTATATGTTGTTTAACTTTTTTATTTTTATTTGATCGTAGGGTTCCAATTTATCTTAAATTCTAATAATACTAATATGGAAGAGACTCACACTTAAGAGGGAGATTATTAGAGTTCATGTGTGAGTTGGAATTTCATATTATGTAAAAAAAGAAACTAGAATAATATATAAGTGAGAAATTACAAATCTAATATCTTAAAATTTTAAGTTGAATGTGGAATTATATTTTTTCATATAATTGTCCTTGTGACTCATTAATAAATATTTCCTTATATTGTCCTCATTTAGATAGCTAACAAATAATTGGATATGTAATTTAAGATAAATGTAACAAATATTGTATGCTAGTAAAAAAGTAAAAGTTATGTGTAACTGTGAGATATTTTAATCTACTTTATTTATCCATATTTATTCCTTCAAAATAAGAGTATAATATAGAAGAAGTGTTGAGATGAAGGAACCTAAGATATATATTTTGTATTTTCTTTCTTTTTATTCTTATACTTTTATAAATATAGTCTTTTTTACTTTATTTTATACTTGGATTGAATATATCACAAATCTAATTTGTAACTTTGATAGTAATCAAGAGAGGGAAACCAAAAGAACATCACACAAAATAGAGAACACAATTCTTTCCAAATGTTTCTCCTTTATAGATATCATTTCCTTCTTTGACAAAATAATAAGAGAAAAACTCTATTTCAAGGACAAAGAACTTCTATAAATATGAAAGATAAAAAAATAAATACAATTTGATATATTATTCTCCCCTTCATAATGAAAAATACAAGAACGCACTTTATCATACAAGCTATTTAATAAAATCCACCAATACTGGATAAAGAATTCTAACAATATTCCTTATTAGTTGACTCATTCTATCCTTAAAAACTTCTCAATAGGACAAAGTCATCCCAGGCCTTACACTTGGAGCCTCTAATCCTATTCTATTGGCTTATTGCTTCCATACCTATTCATAATGCACAATCTATCAAATTCACAAAATTCTTTCCTCCAATCTTATTTCCCTAGTTATAAACAATCCCTTCTAGCTAACCAACAAACTAGTGAGTATAACTAATAGGCTAATGGACTAACCAACTAACAATTTTCCATATTTACAAATTATACTTCTTAGCCTTCCATTGATACTTTACTTCTACTTTGTAACAGGGGAGGAGAATATAGATGGCAGGACCATAGCTTAATATCTAGTTTTTGGAAATAATCTAATGGTGGAGAAGTAATTTGCTTTAGTACATACGATAATAATCAAACTTCTACGGATTCATTGGTAATTTTCATCAAATTTAAAGGCACTTGTCTCTGATTATTACAATCTATACTTGTGAGATCTGTTATTTGAGCACGATCACTATTACTATAAACAGGTTCTACCGAAAATTACGTCAACAGGGCCACTAACATTTTCCTTCATCCAAGCAATACTGCATGGTCATGGGGCTTCCTATGACAGCATTCTTACTGCATTGCACACTACCATCACAAATGTTGGCAATGGTCATCGTATTAAGGGTGGTGATATGCTAAGATCTCTTTTCTCTAATCTTTTAGCCAAAGATAGTTCAAAAGCTACTGAATCGAAACAGGTACATACAATTGATTTGATAGTTGTCTATTTTAATTTCAAACCAATTTGAACTTTATTTTTTTGTTTCAATTTCTTAAATAGTTTCATAATAGTTAGTTAGTGACAAATTTATTTAAGAGTAAATCAATTAGTTAGTCATAGTTATATCTTTTAATGTGTTAGCTTGTTTTGAACATCTAGTCATTTTAATGTAAAAAAATTGTTTATTGATAAAATATCATATTCCTTGTTTTCAGTCCAAAATATTTCAATCTATTTTTTTTTCTGTCTTATTTTTTCTATCATAATTCTAATAATTGATATTAAATTCCTCTTCCGACATACTTGTGTAATGGAATTTTAAATAAGTTTTCCCAATAATACACTTTCTTTCTATGTTTGATGGGAAATTATGATATTTGAACAATGCGAATGAATTCTTAAACAGAGACATTTGATCTTTAAAAAGTTATGGAATGAGATTATAAAATACTTTTATTATTGTATAATTTTACAATATCCTTAATTAAAAGTCACAAGGATATAAAGATAAGAAAGGTCAAAACAAAAGTGTATCTTTTGTTTGGTATTTATCAAACTATCTTCACAAGAAGCATATATAATCATGACTTTCAAATTAGCTAAACATATTGGGATAATTGAAGAAAGAATATGCTAGCTAGAAATGAAAAAAAATATGAACCAAACAAGTGCTTAATTTAATGAAAGAATTTTGAGTTAAAAAAAAATGAATGAGTTTGAAATAATAAAAGAGTACTTAGAAAATGTTGGATATTGTTATCAAAATCATGTTATTGGGTAGATATTTTATTGATCCCAAAATTATTGAGAAAATTTTAGTAATAATGTTATAGTAGTATGAAGTACTTATAAGTTCACTTAAAAATATAAAGGTTCTATCTAAATTTACTTTAGCATAGGTGTTACATCCTTGAAAAACCCAAGAACAATAAAGGTTGATGAGACAAGATCATGTTATTGAAGTTGTTTGGCCATCCAAGCATAATGAAGTTGAGAACAAAAGAAAATGAAAAATTTGAATTTAAATTACACATGAAGTAGTGAAAACACAACAAACACCAAATTAAAGGCAAGGGAAGAAAAAAAAAACTATCCACCTTGTTAATATTATAAAGAAAAATGTCATTCATGTTTTAGATAATAGAAGAGACCAAATATAAATGCAACAAGTGCAACTAGATGGAACATAATTTCCAAAAACAAATCATCACAATAAAGGAGTTTAGATTGTGTTATAGATTGAGGGAAGCAACAAGCTAGTAGATACTGAAAAAATGAGTCCTGAGTCATCCATGTAAAGGAACTTAATACTATTCTAACTAGAAAACCTTAAGGAAATGTATTTTCAAGTCTTTTTCTTTATATATTTTTCATCTTACTTATTTCTATACAATGTGAAACATTCAATTCACTTGAATACCAAAAAAATTCTAATCAAGAGGAAGATGACCATTTATTGGTGGTCACTTCTTTCTTGATAATGATTGTATAGATAGCATAACTTATAACAAGACACTCCAAAGTATTTGAGGTCAACTAATATCACTAAATTTAGAATTGACAATGGTGGTCAAAGAAAAATAAGTACTTGCAATCACAAGTTATGTAGAAAGAAAATTTATATTTGACATTATTTTTGTTCCTAAAATTGACCAAAGTTTGGTAAGTGTTAGTAAACTAATTGAATAAGAATTTAAGGTTGTCTTTAAGGACAAATATTGGTTGATTAAAATGTATCAAATCAAGATACCTTCTTAGAGAATGAAAGAAATATTTTTGTTATAAATTTATTGGAAAATCTAATAAATTTGACTCATAAGCATTAGGCATCATGATCTTTAAGGATTTCTTCAATTAAGTGAAAAAAGATTAACACTTGGTGTTTCTAAGTTTAAGATCAAATTTTAAATTGTAAAGCTTGTCAATTTGGTAAGAAAATTATTATTATTTTTTTCAAATGTAAACATGAAAAGCATAAAAAAAATTGTAATTGATTTACATAGATATGAGAGACCTCAATAATACTTTTATTAAAAGAAACTTAAAACTTGTGGATATATTCAAGAAAGATGTCATTATGATATTTGAGATAAAAAAAAAATGAATTTAATAACCTTTTTTCTTAAAATGAAAATCAAATAATAAAAATATGAAATCTTCGTTTATCAACAAAAAGTATGGAAATGAGATTTTAAAGAAATTTAAACTTAAAGAATATAAATAAATAAGCATTCATATAAATCGAAAGGAAAAAGTCATATATCTTACAACCACTTAGTTTAATTTCTTAAATTCTGGAAGCATCTTGTTTAAGTTTATGTTTTATATAAGTAAAATGCATTTCAAAACTACCAAAAAAATGTTTAGATATACAAAATACATTTTCGATTTTGAGAAGATTGAAATTTTAAGTTAATAAGATTCTTTAAAAGTGATTGGGTGGCCTAATATCTAGTAGCTAAATTTGTTAGTGTTGTCAATAAAAAATTGTGGTTAAAAGATGTGAAATAGGCAGAAAGTTTTTTTTTACAACCCATATGTAATAACTATATCCTATAATCCTGTCTTGCATGAATAAATTAATCATTTTAACATAAGTTATTTTTCTCAATATTAAGTGAAAAAAGGTGTGATTTTTGTTTACAATATATCTTATATTGCATATATTTTCCCTTTAAACAAGTTCTTAAGAAAAAAAATATTGAAGTTTGTAATATTTAATAGATGAAGAGTATTAAATATTTGTTTCATGTATTATTTTATTTACAAAATGCTATATATTTTTGTTTAAGTTTGCTGAATAAATTAAAGTAATCATTCATTCATGTTTTTACGTGAGAAACAAGTTTGTTAGTAATTGATAATTATATCTTTTAACTTTTTTTTAAGTATGTTTTGAACTTTCAATGATTATAAATCTAAATATTATTAATCAATAAAATATTATACATTTTTTTTTTCAATATATTTCATCGTATATCTTTTTTTTCTTTTCTACCATAATTTTAAGATTTGAATGAATTGCTTGAAGATAGGAAGTTTTGAATTCAGAATTATTGTATGTCACCTATAAGTGTTTCTTTTTTTGTGTTTGTGTGACTTTGTCAATGTTCGTTATTTTCCTATTGTCAAATTGACTTCTAATATTATTTTTTCTCATTTCCTTTTATTTTAGCAGGGACTGATGTTATCAGCTTCGAGACAATTTGATGTGTATAACAAACCTTTTATATTATGATACTCAATACTAATTTGTTTTCCCGGTGCTCCTCTTGGATGCGTAGTATTTGATTTCGTAAAAGGGAAAACATAGGATTTAAATTGATTTTTATATTATTTTGATTAAGGTCTATGTATTTTCAGAAAATTGAGTCATCAACTGCATGAGTGCCTTGGCCTGAAACATCATGTAAGACTGAATGAATGTTTTGCCTTTAATAAATTTATTCCTGTAATAAATAAATTAAAGAGAATGTCTCTAGCAATTCCATTTCATCACCAAAGAAATTTATATATATTTGTTGGAAAATTTCACATATACTAAAAATAATGCTAAATTATAATATATAATTAAGGTGTAAATCTCATCTCCTGAACCGGTTTTGAGGTGAGTTAGACACTATAATCACTTTTTACATAGTATCAGAGTCATCTTAATAAGATTGTTATCCCCTTCTACTTGGTTTGAGAAGTCTTGATCGTTAACAAAGTTATTATTGAACCTAAATTAGGTCACCTGTTAACGGGTCAGGTTTGAGTTGTTTGAGTTGAGAATCACTTCTTAATGTGAGGGGAGAGTTTACACCTCACCTCCTGAACCAGTTTGTTTCTATCAACATGTATCACTTATGTATAAATTTACAACTCATAACTTAAGTGTATTTTAAAAAGATATTATTAGAATTTGATATTAACCATTTTGAAATTTATGTTTCTTATTTCAATTTGATAGGGAATCTCGTTTTTTATATTTTATATCACGCTTTCTCAATAGTTTTTTTTAATAATTTTGTTTCGATTAAAATATAATTGTTATTACAAGTGAATCTTTAAAAAAATATTTTACCTTAATTCTCTAAATAGTTTAATGTATTGAACATTAGCAAATTTTTAAGTCATTAGATTCTTATTCATTAGTCTTGAGATGATATATTAACTCAATCAAGTCTAATCTTAAATGTTTTTTATAACTTTTATTAAATTTGAAAGTAAATTTAGGATCTAAGTTACAAATGATAGTAAATGGTATTTCATAGAGTTTAACAACAAAATAGACACTCTTGATTAATCTATCAATAATTATCCCTGTAGAATCATAATTTTAGGTAAGTAAGTAATAAAATCCTATACTATATTGTTGTCTAAATTATTGAGATTTGAACTAAGTTATAATTGGTCACTACCTAAAAAAGAGTTAAACATAAAAATATCTTAAATATAAATGAGTTATTATTTGAATTGTGTAACATTCTTTTAAAAAAAAAAATATATAGTTATTTAATTATATATATATATTAATAATTATATACGTCATTTTATATTTAATATTTAATTATATAAAAATAATAATTATAATATAATTAATTAATATTGAAATTAATAATTAATGATAATAATAATAACAAATTTTTAAGGATTTAGCGACATAACAAGTATAACATTATAACATTGGAAATCAAAGGAATAAACTTTTAAATCAATTGTCTTCCTCTACAATACAACATCTTAAAACCATGTCATCCTTAAAATATTTACACTTTCAAAATCAAAGTGAAATCATATTTCATATTCAAAGTAACTAGAAATCAAATCACACGCACTTGCATCATTATCCTTTTTACATTGAAGACAATATAAATACTCAAAACATCTTCCAAATCCAATAATTCATTATCTTAGAATAAAAAGTCTTTTATTTGAATATCTCTACAAATAGTTTCTTTCCAGGTAATCACCCTTCAATAATATAGTTAAAACCTTCTAGAAATCTAGGACAACATTATAGTATAAGAGTTATTTTTAAACCTTTAACTACTAACTCAAATAAATTTAAAATATAACCAAACGACATTTCTATTTATAAAACTGATTGAGCTAAATCCTTCGTTATTATATTTTCAGGTCCTCCTTATTTCTTTTGGATATGATATCTAATAGAGTTTTTTTAACTTTCTTTCAGAAAAAATTCATAGAAGATTTGAGTTTGAAGAGATAGCAGGTGAATGAATTAGTTTAACTATCTATTTATAGAGTTTTAGATAACAGTTAAATTTATTTCAGTAATAAATTCGTGTTGAGAATTATTAATTAGAATTTGAAAAGTTTGAATTATCAGTTAAAATTTGAAGAGTTTGTTACTGTTTAACAAATAAATCCCTTATGGGATATTTATTTGGTTGTTTGAGTTACTTATTTTTATGTTATCGTAAAGCTATTATAAAAGTCAACTCTTCCATTTCAATAAGATGAGTAGTTTTTCTCGCACAAATTTATTTTTTCTATTCTTAACATTTGGTATCAGGAGCCTCATTACGAGATCTGATTCTTTTAGAAGCAACAGTCTTCTTTAACATGGACAGAAGGAACATTTGTGCAGCCAGTTGTTCCGAAGTTTGATGGACATTACAATAATTGGGCGATGATAATGGAGAATTTTCTACACTTAAAGGAATATTGGGGATTGGTGGAGAATGGCATTGCTGCCGCAGCAGAAGATGCTACTAATGCCCATAAAAGGTATATTGAGGAGCATAAGCTAAAAGACTTGAAAGCCAAAAATTATTTATTTTAGGCTTTAGATCGTACAATTTTATAAACAATTCTTAACAAGGATACAACAAGAAGTATCTGGGATTCCATGAAACAAAAATATCATGGCACAACAAGGGTGTGCAACGTACATAGTTGCAAGCTCTTCGCAAAGAGTTTGAAACCCTTCATATGAAAGCAGGGGAGTCGATGAATGAGTATATGGCTCAAACTCTCATTATTGTTAATAAGATGAAGGCTAGTGGTGAAGAAATGAGATATCATCTTGTTGTTGAAAAGATTTTGAGATCAATGACAAAAAAATTTAACTATGTTGTTTGCAGCATTGAAGATTTTAAGGATACAAGTATCATGACTATTGATGAATTGCAAAGCAGTTTGCTTGTGCATGAACAACGTATGGGATCTCAAGATGAAGAAGAACATGCTTTGAAGGTCACTCACTGAGCTAAGTCTGGTGGACAGAGTAGTAGTCATGGAAGTTATAGAGGAAGGGGTAGATGCAGACAAGACTTTGATAAAGCCATGATAGAATGCTACCGGTACCATAAACTTGGGCATTTTTAATGGGAATGCTCAAGTGAAGCAGCTAACTATGTCAAGAGTCAAGAGGAGATGTTGTTAATGGCATTGACGAACGTTGCAACATCCGATAGAACAGATATGTGGTTTCTTGATTCCAGATGCAGTAATCATATGTGTGGCAAGAAGGAATATTTCATCGATTTTGATGAAAACTTTGTAGATATAGTGAAGCTTGGCAATAAAACAAGCATGACTGTAACCGGAAAAGGGAATATAAGGCTACAGGTGGAAGGAATAGTATAGAAAATCACAGGAGTGTTCTACGTACCAAAACTGACGAATAATTTACTAAGTATTGGTCAATTGCAAGAAAAAGAAAAAGGACTGGCTATTCTATTACAAAATGACAGATGTAAGGTGTATCATTTCGAGCGAGGATTGATCATGGATACAAAGATGTCAAGCAATCGAATGTTTAGGCTACATGCAGTATCCCAACCTGTTATGCCAACTTGTTTCAGTGCACAACAGAAGAAATGACTCAACTGTGGCATTGCAGATACAGACACTTAAGCTATAAAGGCTTAAAGACACTCCAAAAGAAGAATATGGTAATCGGGATACCAGAATTGAAGTCTCTTTCAAAGTTGTGTGATGATTGCATGATGGGCAAGCAACACGGAGTCTCATTTCCTCAGAAAAGCAATTGGAGAGGAGACAAACCTTCAGTTGAGTATTTTCGTATTTTTTGTTGTATTTCTCATATTCATATTTATGATAAAAAGATAATTAAGCTGGATGATAAGAGTCTGCAATGTGTATTATTAGGAGTTAGTGATGAGTCAAAGGCATATAGGCTCTATGATCCAATTAAGTGTGACTTAGATTGGAATGATCATGAAAATGGAGCTGTCAAAACTGATCTAGAAGAAGTGGAAGGAGAATCTGAATTTGATGTTGATGAGAGTTCTTTGGACTCTCCCAATGGAGATACTATCTCAACCCTAGATAAGGGAAGAAATAAGAGACAACCTGATTGGATGAAAGATTATGTACTTGAAGAGGGTCTTGCTGAAGAAGAAAACGAAGTTCATTTGGTCATTTCTACAATTGATGATCCAATCCATTTTGAAGATGCTATTAAAAGTAAGCATGGGAGGAAAGCAATGGATGTTGAAATAGAAGCAATAGAGAGAAATAACACATGGAAATTGGTTGAATTACCTGAAGGAGCAAAGAAGGTGGGTGTGAAATGGGTTTACATCTTGGATAAGCTTGTGAAGGATGAAGGAGAAGTTAAAGTGGATAAGACTTATTATAAACAAGTCGTAGGCAGTCTCATGTATCTTATGACTATACGACCATACATGATGTTTATGGTAAGTCTTATTAATAGATATATAAAAATCCTATTGAGATGTATTTACAATTTGCGAAAAGCATTGAGGTATTTGAAGGGTACAAATGAATTTGAAATATTTTACAAGAAGAAAGGACATGTAGAACTTATTGCCTACAAAGATAGTGATTATGCTGGAGATTCAGATGATAGAAAAAGCACCTCTGAATATGTGTTTCTTTTATCTTCAGGAATAGTATCATGGACTTCTAAGAAGCAACCAGTGAAACAAGAAGTTGTTATTGTGTTTTATGATAGCAGCTCAACAATTAAACTTTCAAAGAATCCAACTATGCATGGGCACACTAAGCACTAAGCATATAGATGTACGTTTTCATTGCAGTTCAAAAGATTAATTGGCTGATGTGATGACAAAGCCTCTGAAGCATGAGCACTTCTTAAGGTTGCGGGAATATTTTGGAATTTGTTCTATTGCTGATATAAACTGAATATCTCAGACTTTTCAGTTTAAGGGAGGATATGTTGAGAATTATTAACTAGAATTCGAAAAGTTTGAATTATCAGTTAGAATTTGAAGAATTTGTTACTGTTTACCAAATAAATCCTTATCTTTATGGGATATTTATTTGGTTGTTTGGGTTACTTATTTTTCTGTTACTATAAGGCTATTATAAAAATCAACTCTTCCATTTCAATAAGATGAGTAGTTTTCCTCACACAAATTTGTTTTTTCTGTTCTTAACAATTCCGACCTCATTACACTCTAGGCTCACAACCTTGGTCTAAAACTTCCACTCTCTCTTGAGACAACATTTGCTTTCATGTAACAAATACTATATTCATAGTCAAGTCAACAAACAAAGAAATGGTGAGTTAACTATTGAAAGACTAAGACATATTTGTCTTTTCATGATACAACAATATATTATCATGACTTGAGTACCATCTTATCCTCTCAACACACAGGTATGATTATTGGTAACTTTTTCTGTCCAACATCCTCTCTTATGTCCTAAACATGCTACTAGCAATCCCTCATCAATTTCTCACCACTTAATTTTGTAATTTACATGATCCAGTTTATTAGTGGAGTTTAAGATCTCATTGATTTCGTTCCAACATAGCCATCACATGATGAAGCTTTAAAGATAAAAGAGGATGAGTAAGAGTATCTTAGAAGGAACACTAGAAACATGGCTAGAAAAGATATCCTAACGCCCTCCACTACTCTATCTTTATTTGAATTTCTCTTATTTATAAAAATATTTATTTGAACCCAACAATGGATTCACTTTATTTCTATATATTTTTATTTGTCGTAAGTAATTTTTTGGGTAAAATAATTACGTTTTGATGGTTGATATTTTTTTTAAATTAATAATTTTAGTATTTTAATGAAATTTTATAATTTGTTTTTAATTATTTTTTTATAATTAATATGGTGTGTCGTATAAGATAATGTGTACGACTATATTAATATCCTTATAAATTTTATAATAAATCAAGATATTATAAAATTATATGTTGATATTTAAATAATTCTTTTCATATATTTAATAATAAATAAAACATGTGAATAATAGAAATTATTAATATGAAAAAAAAATATTTGATAAGATTTAGAGTGTTAAATGTTTGAATGATTCAAATGATATTTGATAAGATTTGACTTAAAAAAATAGAAAAAGAGAATGCATAGAAATAAATAAAATTGAGATTAAGAAAAGTTAAAGATAATAAAAAGTGAAAATGCAATTTATTTTGTTTTGTAAACTATTAATATTTCTTCTTTCCTTTTATATGTCATTCTCTATTTGTTATAAATTTTATATTGACTATATATAAGATGAAATTTATAATATAAAATGAGATATAAATATTTTTTTTAATTAATTTTTTTAGAATGACACATATATATTTCTTTTAAATATTATTTTATTTATAAAAATATAATATATATATTAAATTAAGTTACTATGATATTTTTTATTTGTACTTAATTTACACTACCTTAATATATATATATATATATATATATATATATTAAAAATTCATTTATATATATATATAGCATAATCTTAAATATTTAATATCTATTAACTAAAAATTATATATTTAAATAAAATAGAAATAATAATTTTTTTACTTCATTTTTAAGAGTTATATATATATTTATTTATTTATTTTAATAATTATACATATCATCTTATATTAATATTTAATCATATAAAAATAATAATAATAGTATAATTATTTTAATTAAATATTATAAATTCGTATAACAATGTACAATATTTATATAAATTTATACTATCATTTTATCGGAGTATTAAATATAGTCGTACCATTATCATATGTGATATTTATTAAAAGAAATTATAAAATTTCATCAAAATATTAAACATATTAATTTTTTAAAAACTAAAAGTATCAATCAATAACATATTTTTTTAATCCAAAAAATTATATAATTTTTATTTTCCATTACAAATGAAAATATATACGAGAAAAGATCAATACTTTATTAGATTCAAATTAATATTTTTTTTAAAAGAAATGATTTAGAATTAGTTTAATATTTTACATTATTTTATTTGATTTAAAAAAAATATTTATTTTACACATTTAAATAAAGATAATTATACAATAATAATAAAATATTAATATCTTTTTTACAAGTAATTAACTCCTAAACTCAAATCTAATTACAAAGACTATTGTTTTATATAAAGATTTTTTTATAAATTTTTTTAATAAATTATGACAATGATTAGCTTGATTATTTTAAATAATATATTATTAAAATTGAAAATTTTAAAACATGTAAGTAAAATATAATATAATACATAAAAAAAATTTTAAATCCCTTACAAATTTTTTTAAAAATTACTTATATATGATAAAAATTTATATTTTTATTTTCTATTATTCTAGAATAAATTTTAATTTTTTATGAGTTCATAAAAAATAAAATAAGATTAATAAAACATAGCTTGTGATTTAAAATTTAAAATTTAAATTTTAACTTTTCATTTTTCAATAATAATAAATTTTGATTATTAGCTATTATTTTCTATTAACTAGTAGATATTATGTATTTTTTTTAATCAATTTATTATTTAGTTTTTTATTTATTATTTATTTTTTTATTTATCAATTTTTTTATAAATTATATATGTTTTTTGTATGAGATATAAAATCTTGTATGTTCCTCCTATCCAATAATGAAAATAGTAAAGATAATGAAAACAAATTAATTAGCTAAATATTATTGTAAGATCATAATCAATAAATCGAATCTTATATTTAAATTTTGAGTAATGATTTAAAGATATAATATCAAAAACATATACAATAAGTTTAAAAACATAAAATGAATATAAAAAGATTAAGAATATTAAATTTAAAAGAAACTAAACAGAATTATTATTATTTTTATAAGTCTCGTATAACATAACAAAAGTTATCTTTTTATCTTAATTTTATCTTAATTAATTGGTCAGCTTAGTAGAAGCAAAAAAAAATATATTTTTAATATGTAGGATTTAAAAGAGGTACCGAACTATTTGATCAACAACTTATTTTTATTGTTTATTATTATTAATTAATTATATTTGTATTATTACATTCTTAAGACACGACACGTGGAATTTACTGTAAGAGAGTTGATGTATTGGGGGATAGGGTTTGTGTTCAAACATATTTTTATTTCGACTAGAAAATCAATTTCCCAATATAGTTGTGGTCTAACACCAATCTTTGATGCCTTTATGGCCAAGATGATTCTGTGTCTATCGTACTCGTCACCAGGTCCAAGATAGTTTCTTGCAAGATATCTAATGTTAGTTTGAAGAAATCAAATGCTCATAGGTTAGAGCAGCTTCCATGTTTCCTCCACTTGTATTTGCAAAAATCTTTGTTTGTTCGAGTTTGAGAATAACTTGACCAATCTTTATCTAGTTGATTCTTTATTCCACTTATCTAATAAAATAAATAATAAAAAATATAATCTTTTAAATATTATATCTAAGACCTATTATTAAGAAATGGAAATCTTATCTTAGAATAAATTAATAGTCCATTTTTGGCCTGTAGGTAGATAGTCATAGACCATGTATCGTGAATTTCAGTAATATTGATTTTGTTGCCACACAATTCCTAACTAGTAATCAAATTTCCTGGCGGAACTTTGGAAAAATAAAGAAACAGTTAAAATAAAAATAAAGTAATTCATGATAGATGTTTATAAAAAATAATGAAACTTAATCATCTCAATTTATAATCAATTTTACCATAAATATAAATATATTAATAAAAAATTTAAATTAATAATAACACATTTACGTAAAGAATTACAACCTCATGACTTGTTAACAAATAATAAATAATAACGTAGAATCAAATAAATTATTCTAATTTACTATTTACTAATCAATATACTTGCATAAAATTAATTTTATCAATATAATTAGATAAAATTAAATAATAATATTTATTATTTTTTTCTAACAATAATAACAGTCATATTATTTCTATGATAATAATATCTAAAAATCAATATATATTCAACTTTAAATGAAAAAGTTAAATAAATTCTAAAAAAAACCATTCTTTTAATATATATTTTTTTATATATATTCTCTTCTTAATTAATAATTATTTATAATCACAAATATTTTATCTTAATATTAAATTTGAAATATTCAATAATTTTATATTAAAAATTATACCTAATAATTAAATTAAAAAATTATTTACAATATATTATATAGTTTTATTTTATTTTAATTTCTCGTATATATAAAATTATTTAATTTATATTTTTAATTTTATTTTTAACACATTTTATTTCGTGTCAATTTAATAAAAAATATTAAAATATATATATTTTTTAAAATTACACTTTAGTCCTTTTTTTTCATCCTTTCATATCTTATTTAATAAAAAAAAATTAGATTGTGGGCATCTCATATTTTATTACAAGTTTGTCAAAAGGAGGTGAGCAAGCCACTTTAGCACCCTCAAATTCTAGGAAAATGCTTACTAAAATAAAAAATAAAAAATAAAAAAAGTATAAAACATTATACTATAGCGTATTATTGCCTCCGTATTCTTATTCTTCTTTCTAACTAAAACCCCTCTACTAGTTTTCTTGCTTCTGCATCTTTCTCCTCCCTTCTTCGCATCCGAGAAATCGAAAAAACCTAACAAAATCCCAATTCAACCCTTACTTCATCTCCTATTTAGCAATCTAACCAAACTTCTGTTAACAACTATGTATGACAATTTGGTCTACTGCTTCAACTGCGGCAAAACTCTGCTGGTGCTACCTGGCGGAAGATCCATCCGTACCTGCGAAGCTGTCAATCTCGTACGCATCGGCTCTCCTTCCATCCTCACACCACCACCTGGTCCCCTCCGCTACCTCCGTGGCAGCAAGAGGGTGCTCATCGTAGGCATCTCGTACCGGCTTTCGAAGCACGAGCTCAAGGGATCCATAGACGACGCCAAGACCATGAAAAACCTTCTCATCAACAAGTTCAGTTTTCCAGAATCTTCCATCATCATGCTCACTGGTATGTCTCTCATCTCTATAGCTTCCATTGCTGCTTTTCTCTCCCTTTCCCGAGGGAATTTTTCATGTCATAATTTGGGATTTTTCTTATCTTTTCAGTGGATTTTGTTTTCTTCCTTTTATCATCAGTAATTCACGTTTTAGTATTTCTTTTCTTCACCGTTGATTTCGATTAATGAATTAATTCGTCTTAATTGATAATTGAGATATATAGATTAGGGTGTTCTGAATTAAACTGAAGTAAAAAAGTTAATCGAAAACAGATTTAAAAAATAAAAAATCAATTAAAATTATAAATTTTTAAATTATTTTAGATTTTATTTTTAAATTCATTTGTTCGTGATTGAACCATGGAAAAATAAAGATAAAAGTAAAATAATTTATGATAAATATTTATAAGAAATTATAAAATTTAATTATTTTAATTTATAATCAAATAATAAATAATAAATAATAAATAATAATCAAATAAATTAGTTCATTTTATTAATAATCAAATTCTTTGAGAAATTAAAAAGTATTAAAATAAAAATAAAATAATTTATGATGAATGTTTATAAAAAATAATAAAACTTAATTATTTTAATTTATAACCAATTTCATATTATATATGTAGATATATTGTTACTAAGCAACCATCCATTTGATATAATTATAAGTTTTGAGTGTCAACTAACAAAAACAAAGATAAAAAATCTAACTTAAACATAACACATTCATACCAAAAATTAAAAACACATGTCTTATTCTTTATTAACAAATAATAAATAATAACAAATCATCAAATAAATTAGTCCATTTTATTAATTACTAGTTAATATAGAAGTTATATACTTGTAATTGGAATCAGAGAGAATCAACCAAATTAAAATTCCATTAACTTTACTAATATATTTATTTTTATTGTTATTTTGTTAATCTTGGTACATAATAAGATAAAAAGTAAAGTTTTTGTAAGACTCATATCGCCGAAAACTCACTCGAATATAAATATAAAAATTAACTATACCGATGAAAAGAAATATAACTAAGTTGTGTGATTTCAAAATATTAATAAATAAAATTCAAATAATTGCTTTCCCTACTTTCTAAAGAATTATCTTTATTCACATGGTTTGAATAAAACTAATATTTCAATTTTATTTACTTATCCTTCGTATATTTGAATATTTATTATGAATATTAATGTTAGAACATTAATATAATTTTATGATTTTCTTTATTACTTGTTCATTACATTAATTTTCATTACATTTTATAATTTTTTCATAATAAATTTCTAATTTAATTTAAATTATAAATATGAATTATTTTAAATTATTTATTAATATTATATATACTAATAATTATTATATAATTTATGAATTAATTTTAATTTTACAACTGATAATAATTATTCATTATATTTTTTATTTAATAATTTTTACTTTTGATTAGAGAATATTTTAGTCGTTTTAAATTTAATCTATTTATTATATTTTATTTTATTTTATTAATGATTATAAATTTTTTATTTTTTTTTTTTTACATCATATTTTTTTTTAATCTAAATAATCTTATTTTTTACCTATTTTTTATTTTTTTTTCCTTTTTCTCATTTTTCTGTCCCCAATTCAAATAAGAATAAGAGAGATAACTCAGATTTAAAATAAGTAGGAAAACACAGATTGTGTAAGGAAGAATTTTACGTCATCAATTTTGTACATGGGTGAGTGTTTTTTTTGTTAGAATATTTATTGAAGTTATACCTTTTAAAATTTTAAATAATTCTTATATTATGATGTTGTCAAGTTATTCACATTTAAGATGAGTGACTATGTAAAAAAAAAGCTAAACATAGAAATATTCTAATATGAATGAGTTATTATTTGAACTGTATCATTCTATTTTTTTAGAAAAAAAAATAATATATATATATATAATTATTTAGTTAAATCGATTTCTGTGAAAATAAAATTTAGGTTTATTTACGTAAATATATTGAGAATGAATCTATTAGGCAAATATTATATTTTTTTAGGCTCATTGCAGAAGAAATTTCTTCAAGAGAATCCTTTTTACAACCCTAATCAAGAAATTACAAACTAAATGGTTTAAAAAAAATAAAAAAATGAGAAAATTAAACTCAAGTGATGATTTTGATTTTCAAGATGCACTACTAAAAAATTATAAATTTACTTTCGATTAATTAAAATTATTTACATCGGTTTGATTAATTAAAATTATTTATATCGGTTCCAAAATAGATATAAATAAAGCCGATGTAAATAAGAGAGTGAAACGGGAAAAACAAAACGTGCATTCACGCGAAGCTCGACGCGGAATGCCACGCGCGTTGGGAAATCCAAGTCCTCTCAAGCCTCTCCCACCCCTTCCTCCCAACACTCATGGGAACATTCGAGTCCCCACAGTTATTAGCGTGGGCCCTATCCTACTGCCTTGGCAGCGACCTCAACGTCCTCCGCTACCGCCAAACCGACCGCGCCTTCTCCCCCACCGTCATCCGCTTCTACGTATCCAAAATCCTCTGCGCGCTCCACCACCTCCATTCCATGGGCATTGCATACGCGACTTAAAACCCGAAAATGTCCTCATCCAACACACTGGCCACGTCACCCTCACCGATTTCGACCTCTCCCGCAAACTCACCCTCAAACCTAAACCCCTCATTTCTTCCATCCCCGTCCCCAATCCTAAACTCCCAGAACCCCGCCGCAAACACCGCCGCAACTTCTCCCGCTGGATCCCCCTCCTTCCCCTCGACGGGACTCGCAAGAATGCCAACTCCAACGCCCTCAAGAAGACCAAGTCCGCGCGAGTCAGCCCTGTGAGTCGACGAAAGTGTCAGAAGCATTGGAAATCAACTCTCTGAGGAAGGGGGTGCCCATCCCGCTGGGGGAGAAGGGGGTGAGGAGAAAGGGTAGGAGGGGGAAGCACCAGTCGACGACGACAGTGAAGATCGAATAAGAGAGGCCGTAGAGGGAGCTCTAGTGGTGTAAACAGGGGAGTGAAAGGGAGAGGGATTTGATGGTTTAGGATTTAGGATAGACGGAGAGAGAAAGCGAGATCTCTGTTAGTAAGAGGTTTGGGGTTGAAGTTGAGATATTTAAGAGATAGCTTACATCGGTTCTTCAATGAATCGATATAAATAATGACATATTTACATCGGTTCTCCAAAGAACCAAAGAACCAATGTAAATATGTCATTATTTACATCGGTCTTAATAGAACCGATGTAAATATGTCATTATTTACATCGGTTCTGTTAGGTGGTCACTAATAATTGAGCCATTTTACATATAAAATAAATTAAATAAAAAGGAAGGTGTGGGCCTGAGCCCATTTACTATGCTAATTAAATTAGCATGTGGCAGAGGGCTACGGTAAAATTTGAAATTGCAGCTGCAATGTTAAAAAGTGAGAAGCCTCTGAAAAGAGAGAAAAGGAAGAGTGCAACCCTACAAAAGGAAGAAGAACATTGTGAAGCAACTAGTCAGTGGAGAAGAGATACCTGGTATCAATATCTGTATTTGTGATTCTCTCTATTGTCTAGTTAGAATATCCTTCAGGGTTTGTTCTTGTAGTGATTATTCACCCTTTAGTGAAGAGATTATTTTCAGTTGATCCTTGGAGGTTCCAAGAAGACTTGTGGTGTACCCATTAATATTATTAGTGGAAGTTTTTTACTGGACTAGGTCCCGTGGGTTTTTCCTTCACATTGAGGGTTTTCCCACTTTAAAATTTTGGTGTCTGCTGGTTTCTATTTTAGTTTGCTTCCGCTTGTTATTTTGTGATATTTTTCCCAACAACTGGTATCAGAGCTCCGGTTAGGGGTTCTGGTTTATACTCTGAAGATGGGTGACGGTGATAGTGCTGGAACTATGATTAAATTGGATTCTACCAATTATTCAATATGGAAATCCCGAATGAAAGATTTATTATTTTGCAAAGACCTTTATGATCCTATTGAAGAAAAAGGCATTAAGCCAGCAGATAAATCTGAAGGAGATTGGAAGAAGCTAAACAGGAAAACTATTGGCATGATCAGACAGTGGATAGATCAATCTGTTTATCATCATGTATCAAATGAAACTTTGGCTTACAATTTATGGAAAAGATTAAGTGAGCTGTTTGAGTCGAAGAATTCTTTAAATAAGACATTCCTGATTAGGAAATTAGTAAATTTGAAATACAAAGATGGTTCCTCAGTGGCAAAACACTTGAGCAGCTTCCAGAACATGGTGAATCAGTTGATTACTATGGAGATTGATTTAGATGATGAGTTACTTGCATTGTTGTTGCTTAGCTCATTACCGGATAGTTGGGAGACCTTAGTGGTATCTTTGAGTAATTCTGCTCCTAATGGAAAACTAACTTTTGACATGGTCAAGGATAGTCTTTTGAATGAAGAAACTAGGAGGAAGGGAAGTAGTAGAGTTAACTCCTCAACTCATAATGAAGCTTTAGTTATGGAGTCTAGAGGAAGAAATCAATATAGAAATTCCCAAAGATCTGATGATCGTGGCAAGTCAAGAGGGAAATCAAGATTGAGGAATAATATAACGTGTTTCCATTGTAACAAACCGGGACACATGATAAAAGAGTGCAGGATTCTCAAGAGAGAAAGATCAAGAGATCGAGGCAATAATAGTAATAGTAAGAAAGAAGATAAAGATAAAGCTACCACTGCAGTTGCATCTGATGGTGAGGTTATCATTGTTTATGATGAGAGTTCTATTAATCTCACATGCCAAGAATATGAATGGGTTGTTGATTCTGCTGCCTCTTTTCATGTTACTCCACATCGTGAGTATTTCACATCCTATACTGAAGGAGATTTTGGGTATGTGAAAATGGGAAATCAAGGGGTTAGTAAGATTGTTGGCATTGGAGAAATATGGATAGAGAGTAATACAGGTTGCAAGGTACTTTTGAAGAATGTTAGGCACATCCCTGACATCCGCCTCAGCTTGATCTCAGTACAGGTACTGGATGAAGATGGCTATCATAATTCCTTTGGTGAAGGAAAATGGAAGTGCACTAAAGGAACTTTGGTGGTAGCAAGAGGAGAGAAACGTAATACTCTCTATTGGACATCAGCAAAATTGTCTACACCTCAAGTGAATGCAATTGAGGATTGCTCTACAAAGCTATGGCATAAACGGCTTGGTCACTTGAGTGAGAAAGGCCTTGATACTCTTGCAAGACAAGGTCTGCTTCCTATCAAAGGTACACCTCTTGAAACATGTTCTGATTGTCTTATTGGTAAGCAACATAGAGTTTCCTTTCACACTTATCCTCCACGTAGGAGAGCACATATCTTAGATTTAGTTCACACTGATGTTTGCACTATGGGTGATAAATCAATTAGTGGTTGCTCTTATTTTGTTACTTTTATTGATGACCATTCTAGAAAAGTGTGAGCTTTTGTTTTGAAATCTAAAGACCAGGTACTTGATGTGTTCAAGCACTTCCATGCAAGTGTTGAAAGAGAAACAGGTAAATTATTGAAGTGTGTTAGAGCTGATAATGGTGGGGAATATAGAGGTCCTTTTGAGAATTATTGTAATGAACATGGCATCAAGCTTGAGAAGACAGTTCCAAAGACCCCTCAACACAATGGGATTGCAGAGAGAATGAACCGCACAATTAATGATAGAATCAGATGCATGCTCTCTCATGCTAAATTACCTAAAGCCTTCTGGGGTGAGGCATTGAGAACTGCAGTGGACTTGATTAACCTTTCTCCCTCTGTTCCTCTTGATGGTGATGTCCCTGAGAGGGTGTGGAAGGGAAAAGATGTTTCCTATAATCATTTAAAGGTGTTTGGCTGCAAGGTATTTGTTCACATCCCTAGAGATGAAAGATCCAAGCTTGATGGGAAGTCTAAATAGTGTATCTTCCTAGGTTATGGTCGTGATGAGTTTGGTTACAGATTTTGGGATCCGGTTGATAGAAAGATTGTTAGAAGCCGAGATGTTGTTTTCTTTGAAGACCAAACTATTAAGGATATTGAAAGGAAAGAGAATGCAAGGAAAATTACTTCTAGGTATATTGATGTTGAGCCAGAACCTCCTACCAGAATTGTTGATCATGAGGGAGATGTGAATGCAGATTTGGAGAATGCAACTGATATACCTGAGACTCAAGCTTCTGAACCAACTGAACAGTTCCTCCTGAACCATCTATGGAGGCTCCTTTGAGAAGATCTACTAGAGAGAGTCGTCCTTCACTCAAATATTCCCCTCATGAGTTTGTATTATTGACTGATGGGGGAGAGCCAGAAAGTTATGAAGAAGTTATGTCACATGAAGAGAAAGACAAATGGTACAAACCCATGCAAGAAGAGATGAAATCCTTGCATGAGAATCACACATTTGATTTGGTGAAACTACCTCAAGGTAAGAGAACACTAAAAAATAAATGGGTGTTCAAATTGAAATAAGAAGAAAATAGCTCACAACCAAGGTTGGTTGTGAAGGGGTTTAATCAAAAGAAAGGAGTTGATTTTGATGAAATATTTTCACCTGGGGTCAAAATGTCCTCAATCAGAGTTGTACTTGGTTTGGCAGCAACTCTAAATTTAGAAGTTGATCAACTTGATGTGAAAACAGCTTTCCTTCATGGTAATTTGGAAGAAGAAATTTATATGGAACAACCTGAAGGCTTCACAGTCAAAGGTAAAGAGAAGCTTGTTTGTAGATTGAGGAAGAGCTTGTATGGACTGAAACAAGCTCCAAGACAATGGTATAGAAAATTTGATTCCTTCATGATGGATCACGGGTATGATAAAACTTCTTCTGATCATTGTGTTTTTATGAAAAAATTTCCTAATGGAAAATTCATTATTCTCTTGCTCTATGTGGATGATATGTTGATTGTTGGTCATGATTTGGAAGAGATTCAAAGTCTCAAAAGAGAATTGAACAAGTCTTTTGCAATGAAGGATTTGGGTTCTGCAAAACAAATCCTTGGCATGAAAATTGTTCGTGACAGGAAGAATGGAAAATTATGGCTATCACAACAAAAGTATATTGAGAAGGTATTGCAAAGATTTAATATGGACAATTCTAAGTCTGTTAGTACTCCACTTGCTAGTCACTTTAAGTTGAGCTCAAAACAATGTCCTACAAGTGAGAAAGAGAAAGAAGAAATGCAAAAGATTCCATATGCATCTGTAGTTGGTAGTTTGATGTATGTCATGGTGTGTACAAGGCCAGATATTGCTCATGCTGTTGGTGTTGTCAGCCGTTTTCTTGCTAATCCTGGAAAGGAGCATTGGCAAGCTGTGAAGTGGATTCTTAGGTATCTTAAAGGTACTTCTGGAGTTTGTTTATGTTTCGGTAGTGGTAAACCTGTGTTAAATGGTTACACAGATGCAGACATGGCTGGTGATGTGGATTCTAGGAAGTCTACTTCTGGTTATATGATGACTTTTGCAGGGGGAGCAGTGTTTTGGCAGTCTAGATTACAAAAATGTATTGCTTTATCATCTATAGAGGCAGAATATATTGCTGTTACAGAAGCTGCTAAAGAACTCTTGTGGATGCAGAAGTTCCTACAAGAGTTAGGATTATCACAAGAAAAATATGTCTTGTATTGTGATAGTCAAAGTGCAATCCATCTCTGTAAGAATTCAACCTTTCATTCAAGGTCAAAGCATATTGAAGTTCAGTATCATTGGATACGTGATACTTTGGAGATGAAGCAATTATCATTGGAAAAAATTCATACAGATGAGAATGGTTCAGATATGATGATAAAAACTTTACCTACAGGAAAGTTTGATATTTGTAAAGAAAAAGCAGGCTTGGTTGACTATGCCCAAGTTAATTGGTGAGGGGGAGATATGTTAGGTGGTCACCAATAATTGGGCCATTTTGCATATAAAATAAATTAAATAAAAAGGAAGGTGTGGGCCTGAGCCCATTTACTATGCTAATTAAATTAGCATGTGGCAGAGGGTTACGGTAAAATTTGAAATTGCAGCTGCAACGTTAAAAAGTGAGAAGCCTCTGAAAAGAGAGAAAAGGAAGAGTGCAACCCTACAAAAGGAAGAAGAACATTGTGAAGCAACTAGTCAGTGGAGAAGAGATACCTGGTATCAATATCTGTATTTGTGATTCTCTCTATTGTCTAGTTAGAATATCCTTTAGGGTTTGTTCTTGTAGTGATTATTCACCCTTTGGTGAAGAGATTATTTTCAGTTGATCCTTGGAGGTTCCAAGAAGACTTGTGGTGTACCCATTAATATTATTAGTGGAAGTTTTTTACTGGACTAGGTCCCGTGGGTTTTTCCTTCACATTGAGGGTTTTCCCACGTTAAAATTTTGGTGTCTGCTGGTTTCTATTTTAGTTTGCTTCCGCTTGTTATTTTGTGATATTTTTCCCAACAGGTTCTTTGGGTAACCAATATAAATAATCGATCAGGTTTTCTTTTATTTACAAAAATGTCACCGTTTTTCATATTTACATCGGTTTGCCTATTAACCGATGTAAATTTAACAATATAAAATCTGCTTTTTTTCTAGTAGTGGTTATTCATTCTCCAATATTTTTAAGTTTTGATGCAGTACATTATGAAAACTTTCTCTTCGTAGATTGATTGAAAATGACTTGAAAAGATTCACTTTTGCCCTTGTCAAGTTTAATCCATTAAAATAAATTTTAGCCCATGAAAATGTTCTTCCTCTAAGTGAAGAACATTTATTAAATTAATGTATGCTTTTTTTCGTATTTTTAATCATTAGAATAACTAAAAGATATGATTATAAATGATTTTAATTCATTATTAGAAGAAAAACATAAAATTAAACCATTAACACAAATCAAAACTCTTTAACTCTGGTGGTGGAAAACATTCAATCATCTATCTTCAATATTTTGAATAATTAGATTGGAATTTTGCCGACAAGAAGGGTACCAAGACATCACTTGAAAGATGCTTCGTAGAAATTATGAGAAACAATCATAAACATATGGCACCTAACATTTCCAAATTCATCTAATGTGGAAAAAATACCCTTAAGATTGTATTATATGCCTAGAATTAATTTTTAATTAGTAACCCATAGCAAATTAATTGTTGTTGACAAAAAAAAGTTGCAATTAGTTGCTAACTTAATGTATAATTACTTGGCACCAAAGACCAATCATGATAAATACAATAAATGTTAATATTATGACATAAATCATGATTTCATACAATGCAACTCATTCTTACCATCATGTCCAATCCAAGGATATATTAGGAGCATCTTTTTTCTTTTATTAATAATAAGAAATGAGTTAGCTACGTTCTAGAATGATCTGGTTAGGAAATCTATAATTGTTTCTAGGATAGTGTATGCATATAAATATCCATTGTAATGATGTAATAAAAATTAAGTGTATTATTGTTTCTCAGTTTTGTTTTAGGAGGTACTCTATTCTCTAAAACGTAGTCGCATGTTAGAATATGTTCATTTTATTCTTGAATGAATTTGAGAAAGTGTATTAAGCAAGAAACTCACCATATTTTCATCCACTACAAAAATAAACTCACCATATTTTCATCTACTACAAAAATAAACTTTATTACTTATGGAATATCTGTTATGGATTTTTTTTTTAAAAAAAAAAAATTAATTACCCATTAAATATTTTTCACAAATTTATTTTTATAGAAATTTTTTATAAATTTATTTGTGAAAATTTTTTTATAAATTTGTTTATGAAAAAATTTCTTATAGATTTGTTTGTGGGAATTTTCCATGGATTTTTTTGTAAAAAATTTCCTACTAATCTTTTATCTACAAATTTGTGGTGGTGGGAAATTTGTGGGTAAAATGCTAGTAGGAAATTTTCTACAAAAAATCCATGGGAAATTTTCCACAAACAAATCTATGGGAAATTTTTCACAAACAAATCCATAGGAAATTTTTTCATAAACAAATTTATAAAAAATTCCCCACAAATAAATTTATGAAAAATTTTCATAAAAATAAATATGTAGAAAATATTCAATGCATAATAAATTTTTTTCCCACAAAAGAAATTCTGTAGGAAATATTCCATAGGTAATAAAAAATTTTTTTTAGTGATCTTTGGTTAAATTAAAGTATCTTGTAAACTTTTAACTCACTTATATCAATTATGTTGAGGAATTTGTTTTAAATAAAAAGTGAATAATTAAGATTATATTTATTTTGATTTGAATTAAAGAATTTTGTAAACTCTTAACCCAATAAATAAAGGATATTGAAGAATTTATCTCATCTAAAAATAAGAAAGTGTAAAAAATAGAAAAAAAAAGGTATATCCATTCTTAGTTTATTAAAGTACTTATAAACCGTTAAACTCCATGATATTGAAAAATTTATGCTATTTAAAATAGGAAAGTGTGAGAAAAGGTATATACATCTTTTGTTTAAATTAAAGTATCTTGTAAATTTTTTATTTCACTATTGATAAATTTATCTCATTTAAATTAAGAAAATGAGATAAATTTAGGTCAAATTTATTGAAGTAGGGTCAAACTTATTTAGGTCAAGTTAAGTCAAGTCGATCCAAGCTAGGACGAGTTGAGATGAGTTAAGTTGGGTCGAAGAAGCTTACTCTAGGTTGAGCTAGGCCAATCTAGACTTGGTCAGGTTAGGTCATGATTATCAAGGTTAAGTTAAATAGGATGGGGTTAGACCATGATGGGTTGGGTTAGGTTAGGTTGAGACAAACTAGGTTGAGTTTTGGCCAAAATAGGTTATGTTTATCTAAGTTGGGTTAGGCATATCCAGACTAAGTCAGATTGGATGTTGTCAAATAAGGGTTGTTTAAGATAAGTTGAGCAAAGTTGAGTCATACCAAGATGGGTTGGTCTATGTTAGGCCAAGACATACTTATTTGACTCAATTCATGCTTATTTGGATCTAAGCCAATTTGGGTTGAATTAGTTTAAATTAGGTCATGTCAAGTTGGGTTAAGACGAATTGAGTTAGATAAGGTCTAACCTTTCCAAATCATGCTAATTTTGGTTGGGTCAAGATAAACTTATCCAAATTGTGCCAATATTATTCGGACTAAGTCAACTTGAATTGGGTCAGACAAAAGTAGATCAAGCCTATAACATCCCAACTTTAATCAAATTGACAACATGTTAATCGAAACCTAGCCGAAGATGTCCCAATTGAGATTTTTACAATAAGAGAATATAAAAAGAAGAGACATAAATTTGAAAAACAAAAAAATTTTAAAAATTTAAAAGTTTTTTATTTTTCAATAAAATTTAAAATTTTCTACTTTTAAATACTCAAATTACTATCATAAATTTTTAAAATTTCAATTTCTTTCAAAATTTTTTATTCAATATATTTTATCATAAAATAATTCAAATTCTTTATAAAAGTGAATTAATATTTACATATTCTTTATACAAATACAAGATTAACCTTATTTAAATAAAAAAATAAAAAATATATATGCAATAATTTGTCTTAAAAGTGAGAAAGTAAGAATATATTATTTCTGACTACCTTTTTAATTTTTTTAATTTTTTAATCCATTTAAATCAAGATGAATACATCCCTTCTCACTTTGCTTATACTTTTTCATTTTAGAGAGTGACATTTGACATTAAAATTGTACATGCACATTTATGATTTAGTTTAAGATTTGGAAGACATAATTATTGTATTCTATTTTTATTTTTAAGAAATTATAAAGCACGTATATTAGAACTCATCATTTGAATTTTAAAATGCAGATGAAGAAAATCCTTTAGGCTTCAAATTTTCATCCAAGTACAACATTATGCAGACAGTGAATTGGCTTACATATGAATGTCAACCTGGAGATTCCTTAGTTTTTTATTATTCTGGTCATGGATCACATCAGAGGAATTCTAATGAGTATATCACAGATACAACTCTAGGTCCCTTGGATTTTAAAACACGTGAAATGCTTACAGATCTTGAGATCAATGAAGCACTTGTTAGACCTATTCCTCACCAAGTTAAGCTACATTGTCTGATAAATTCCTACACTAGTGGCTTTGTTCTAGGTTTGCCATTTTCTTCTAGGTTTGTTATATTTTTTGCATGGTGTAGGTTTATGAAATTTGGCTTTTGAAATTTTTAGCATGTTGATTTTTAATGAAAAAAATTGCATTAACTCTTCATTAAGAGGAAAAGGCATATCTTCAGCTAAAAAATAGATTTAAGTTTTGAAGAATACTTTTAAATCCTGCAAATCTTTTAAATATGTTTTATTTTATGATAGTATGGATATGGATGATGTTAGTTTAAGTGTGAGTTGAAATCTTATATTGAGTAAAAATAGAAAATTGAATAATATAAAAGTGAGAAAGACCTATGAATTTAATGTCTTAAGGTTTTAGGTTGAAGGTGAAATCATATTCTTAAGACTATAGGTTTGTGTGTTTTTTTTATTTATGTCATTCAATTTTTCTATTTTTATCTTATGTGCAATATTAGCTTATTTTAAACTCTATCAGTACCAATAAGAAACAAATTTGAGGATTGTTAAACTTCAAGTATGAGTTTGAGTCTTAAATTAAGTAAAAATAAATTTTTTGAATAATATATAAATAAGAAAGACTTATAAATATAATGTGTTAAGATTTTGAGTTGAAGATTGAGTTATATTTTTTTATATAGTTTTATAACTCTGATAAATATCTTCTTAATATTGTCTCTATTTAATACCTAGAAAATAATTGGATATATAATTTGAGATAAATGTAGCAAATATTATATGTTAGAGAAAGTTGAAGCATCAAGTAAAAAATTGAACCCTATATATAGTTTACTTACTTGTGGAATAAATTTTATTTATTATGTTATTGTAATCTACTTTGTTTATTGACATTCATTCAATCCCTTTCTAAAAGCTTCTCAATATAGGACAAAGTCATCCCCATTTCTTTATCCTTGTGGCATTCCTTTTAGGCCTTATACTTGGAGCCTCTAATCCTATTTTGTTAGGTTATTGTTGTCATACCTATTCATAATGCACAATCTATCAATTTTACAAAATACTTTCTTCTAGTCTTATTTTCCCATTTATAAACAATTTCTTCTAACTTACCAACAAACTAGTGAGCTTTAACTAATTAACTCATGGGTTAACTAACTAACAATTGTCCATATTGACACATTATACTTCCTAAACTTTGATTCATACTTCACTTTTATCTTTGTAACAGGGGAGGAGAATATAAATGGAGGGAATATAACTCAATATCTAAGTTTTGTGAAGGATATAATGGTGGAGAAGTTATATGCTTCAGTATATATGATCATAATCTAACTTCTACATATTCATCGGTAATTTTTAGCAAATTTAAAGTCATTTGTCTTTGATTTTTTCAATTGTAAGATCTATTGTCTAACCATGATCATTATTATTGTAAACAGCTTCTATCGAAGATTGCATCAACAAGGTCATTGACTTTTTGCTTCATCCAAGTAATAGAGCATGGCCATGGGGCTTCCTATGGTAGCATTTTTACTGCATTGCACACTGCCATCACCAATGTTGGTAGTGATCGTCATATTGGGGGTGGTGGTGTGTTGGCATCTCTTCTTTCTAAGCTTACAATCAAAGGTAGTCCAAAAGTTGGTGAATTGAGATAGGTATATACAATTGATTTCACAGTTGTTTGATTGAATTTCAAATCAATTTTAACTTTAATTTTCTATTTCAATTTCCTAAGTAAATTCATAATAGTTAGTTAGTGACAACATTATTTGAAAATAAATCAATTAATTAACCATAATTATATATTTTAATGTGTTAGTTTGTTTTGAACTTCTAATCATTTTAATGTAATTTTTTTTATTAATAAAATATTATATTCCTTGTTTTTAATTCACATCAAAGTATTCTATTTTTTTTTATTGTTTTATTTTTTCTACCACAATTTTAATAATTGGTATTAAAATCCTTTTCTTATATAGAATGGAATTTGAAGTAAGTCTTCCTACAATACACTTTCTAGATTTGATGGAAAACTATGATATTTGAACAATGAGAATAATTCTTTAAAGGCATTTAATCTTTGAAAAGCTATGATATAAGATTATCTAATACTTTCATTTTGTCATAATTTTACCATATCCTAAATTAAAAGTAATAAGGATAGAAAAACAAGAAAGGTCAAAGTAAAGGTGTGCCTTTTATTAGTGTTTCTCGAACTATCCTTCAAAGAATTATAAAGAGTCATGACTTTTAAATTAACTAACATATTAGAATTATTTGAAGGGAGAATATGATAAAGATGAAAAAAATATAAATCAAGGAAGTGTTTAATTTAATAAAGGAATTTAAGTTGTAAAAGATGAATGAATTTGAAATAATAAAAAAGTACTCACACAAAGTGTTGGATACTTTTATGAAAATAATGTTGTTGATTCCAAAATTATTGAGAAAATTCTAGTAATAATGCTACTTTGGTAAGAAGGACTTATTACTTTACTAAAATATATAAATGATTTTTTTCTAAAATAACTTTAGTATAGGTGCTACATCGCTTTAAAGCTTAAGAATGATGAAGTTTGATGAGAGAAGATCATGTTGTCGAAGTTGTTTTGAAAATCAAGCATAATGAAGTTGAGAACAAAAGAAAAAAGAAAAATTTAAAGTCAAATAAGGCATCAAGTAGAGAAAACACAACAAACAACCAAATTAAAGGTAAGGGAGGAAAGAAAAACTATCCACCTTAGCAATATTATGACATAGAATGTTATCCATCTTTTAGATATTAGAGGAGATCAAATAAAAAATGCAACTAGCGTAAGTAGATGAGACATTAAGAAGTGAATTTTTAAAAACAAATCACCACACTAAAGATTTAGATTGTCTTATGGATCTAGGGGAGCAACAATTTGGTAAATCTTGAGCAAATGCATCATGAGTCAACCACGTAATAGATCTTGATACTATTTTAACCAAAAATCCTTAAATCAATGTGTATGTAGGTCTTTTTTCTTATATATTGTTTATCTTGCTTATTTATATACAATGTGAAACATTCAACTCACTTCACATAACCTTTAAAAAGAGAATATCATATATTTGAAGTCAACCATCGTCACTAAAATTAGAATTGACAATGATGATTACATCTTAGTAAAAGAAAAAGGAGTAGCTACAATCACAAGTTATGTAAAAAGAAAATTTATATCACAGTGTTTGGGATAACAAATCTTAGTTTGATAACCTTCTTTTTTTTTTCGAATGGAAATCAAATAAGAAGAAGATAAAATCTTTATTTGTTAATAGAAGTATGGAAATGAGGTTTTGAAGAAATTTAAACTTAAAAAACGTAAGTAAATAAGAATTCATATGAACCAAAAAAAAACTTTGTAACTAAGGAAAAGTAAACAAGATTTTAAAAGTATAATTGATTGTTTGATATATCTTATTAGCTTAACATCTTAAATTTTGTAAATATTTTATTTGAAGTTATACATTTATTTGTACAAGTGAAATGCATATCAAAACTACAGTGTTTAAATATACTAAAGACATTTTCAATTTTAAAAATTTAAATATAAGAAAATTAAAAATTTGAAGTTAATAAGATTCTCTAAAAAATGATTGGGTGGCTCAATCTATAGTAGAAGCTAAATTTGTTCTTCCTATCAATATTGTCAACTAAAATTTACTATCAGTAAAGATTTTAATTGATTATAACATGAAGTAGATAAAAAATATAAATTTTTTTCTAACTAAAATCTATAATAACTATATCATATAATTCTGTTTTGCATGAATAAACTAAGCATTTTAATATTAAGTTTTTTTTTTTTCAAGAAAAGGATTCAACAAAGAGTTAGTGAAATTTGTTTACTATAAAATTGAAATTGCTAATATTTTCACGAGAAAGAAGTCTTTAATAAAAAGGATTGAAGTTTGTGATATTTAAAGTAAAGAAGAGTATTAAATATTTTTTTCATGTATTATTTTATGTAATACACAATACTTTATATTCTTGTTCAAGTTTGCTAAATAAATTCAATAATGATGTTTTTACTTAAACAAGTTATTTAGTTATTAATAATTATTTTTTAATTCTTTTAGTATGTTTTTAACTTTTGATTATCATAAATTTAAATATTGATGGGTAATAAAATAATATATATATATATATTCAATTTATTTCATCATATATCTTTATTTTTTTCCTATCTTAATTTTTTTTACCATAATTTTAACATTTGTATGAGTTGCTTGAAGATAGGAAGTTTTGAATTCACAGTTATTGTATGCCACCTATAATTTTTTTTTTTTTTTTTTGTGCTTGTGTGACTTTGTCTGTGTTCATTGATCTCCTATTGTTAAACTGACTTCTGATATTGTTTTTACTCATTTCCTTTATTTCAGCAGGGACTGCTATTATCAGCTTCTAAAACATTTGATCTGCTTAAAACACCTTTTATATTATATTATGATACTCAATACTAATTTGTTTTTTTGGGCTACCCTTGTATGCTACTACATTGATTATAATGATTAATTAATGTATTAGTATAAAGTAGATAGGATCCTCTATTAAAGAATAGTAAGGATGTTTTCTGGATGAATTTATGTTACACTTAGACTTATATGTTTTGAAATAACAACAATAACAATCTGGTTGTTGATGAACTCTTTATATGATGATTTTATGTCAACTGAAATTGTCATTAATTATTTTAAAGTGATTGTCTCGTATAAAAGGTATAAAATAGGATTTAGTTCTTATATTATTTTGATTGAGGTCTGTGTATTTAACGTTTTATTCTAGCATAATTGGATTTCAATAATTTTCTAATGATACAAAACTATGAATAAAATAAGGAATTGACAAATTGAAATGATAATTTTAAACATTAATTTTGATTAACAAAATTATTACTATTTTCTAATATGGATAGAATTTGAATTGGAGTTTGAAATGATAATTGCGTTACAATGTGAATAGAAAATAATTTCAAATTGAATTAACATAATTTCCGTTATTATGTTAATTAAAAAAGTTATAAATAGTTTAGAATATTTTATAAAACTATTACTAAATAACTATCTAAGTCTTTGTTTTCAAGAAATATCTATGTTATATCACTATTTCATCTTATAAAGAAGTTAAATAATTTTGATATAAGGAATTCATTAATAAAAAAATTACATTTTTTATTAAATTTATGATTAATTTATATTCTTTTATTTTTAATTTACGATAAAATAGATGAAATTAGATATGCATATTAACATTATTTAACACATGTCTTTTAACTATGGTTAAAATTTTTATTTAATAATAATAATTTAATAGTCATAGAAAATAAGATATAATAATGATTATTATTAGAATGATTCTCAACTATTATCATGGGATAAAATACGACCATAATTATAATAATAATTGTTGTTGTATATGTTAGTTATATATATATATATATATTTTAAATATAGACACACTTTTAATGATGTTGTTATAAGAATTATCAATGAAAGTGATATATAATGATGTTTGTAGTATAAATTTTTATTATATATATTAATTTTTTTATATTGGTCCTATTTCATGATTATATTTGATTTCATCCATCTTAACATAATTGGTATACAATAATTCACAAAACCAATAATAAATATAATTAAACTAGCTTTAGTAATACTCGTTACATAACAATTCACATAATTAACTCAATTATAAACTAATAGTCCGACCATATCTGAATTAATATATAATTTACTTAAAATATAATTAATATTATTATCATAAACTATTCTCAAAATTTGAAATTATCATAAATCATATAAAAATCAATTATGTTTAAAAACTATGAAAACTAATCTACTTTTTGCCAATTACCTTAAAGTGTTATGGAGTTAACAAAATAAATTGTACAAGTACTTCTGATTAATGATTGTGTCTCCATGAAAAACTACAACATATTTATATAACTTCACATATATTTATAAATAATAAATAGTTAATTTATTTATGAATTGATCAAACATATATTTTCCTTACATGTTCTCAATTTCTTTCAATTCCAACTTATAATGGTCGTCATCCCCTCATAACTTTTAATTTTTATTACATTACATCTCAAAATGAACATGATTAAAATAATGTAATTAAAATAACTTCAGTTATTCCCACGTAAGCTTCTATGATCCTACACTTGGTCTACCACTCAATATATTATATTTGGAGTAGCTATTAAAAACATACAAATATTGGTTAAGACAAAACAATGCAAACATAGATGTAGAAAACAAATCTAGTTTTTGCAATAATATGTAATCGTTAAATCATGTATGTGTCATTTTATTCTCTATATACATTAGATTGAGTATCTTCTTTTTCATCGTAATTATGATTGGGAAGAGTATTTCCTTCTAAAAAATGTTATTAAACAACAAAAATAATTTTGTGAAATTTTTATCATTCCACATTGATTACCTTCAAATTCATCAACCTTAATATCATTGAAAATCGTATAAAATTAATTTACTTAAGATATAAAAAGTCTCCACATTATTTGACATATTTTCATACACATGCGTTTATAAAGGATTATACTCCAATATCACAATTATTCTCTCCAATATAGAAGGAGGATCTTTGCATTCTTATATTTTCAATCATACTGAAAATGACATTGTCTCTCAATTGACCCATTCTTATAAAATATTTTAAATTTCCATATTAGTTAATATAATTAGTTAGCTAGTAATATCCTTAAGGGATATTTGTCTTCAGTATTCATAAATTTGATTTAAAATATTGTATGTTATACTTATATGTTGAAAAACACATCCCTATTATTTTTTTATGATAACACCTGTTTGCATTTATATTTTTTTTTAACTATCTTGAGTGGGATTTCTTCATGTAAAATTACCAAATGATGGTGGAGATTTAACATGGGATTTATGTTATTTAACTATCATATTTAATTTTTTCCATGAATTTCTTATTATAGGTAATAATATTATTCACGAATTTCTAATTGTAGGTATTATTATTATATAAATTTAAATTTGTAAATAATTTACCCATAAACCATGTATCTATCTAGGATATTTACATAAAATATCTTATTAAATATTAATTGATTCAAGCATCACATAATAACATTGAATTCAAAGATAGTCGATATATTATTAAGTATTATGTTATTTATTCTAATACTTTATTTACTTAAGGTATGAGACTTATTCTCTATCTACAATTATTTACACATTGAATATTTACTTACTTAAGCAATAGAGATTCTTTATAATGACCTCTCTCTTGTTCCACAGAAGAGTTCAACTTATCTATTCTTGAGGCTTTATTCCTTCAAACCGAGATCAATTCTTCTCTCACTACTACAAAATGATCATTTTACATCGTCAAATTTACATCGGTTCTAAGGAAAACCGATATAAATATAAACGCGGTGGCATTTTTGTAAATAAAAAACAAGGTGAAAGCACATTTACATCGGTTCTTAAAAGAATCGATGTAAATTTGAACACATTTACATCGGTTGTAAAATAACCGATGTAAATATGTGCATATTTACATCGGTTCTTCAAATAACCGATGTAAATGTGTTTCATATCCTTGTCTCAAAACCTGCACTGAGCCCTCTCATTTCACATTCGTCCTCTCTGTTGTCTCTTAGGGCGCCTTTCTGTTGTCTCTCAGGGTGCCTCTCTGTTGTCTCTCAGGCCGCAGCGAACAAAGTGAGTCTCTTCCTCTTCTGCCTCCATTAAACCCTATCTTCCACCTTCAATACATTTACTTTCCCTCAAAATTGAAGGTAAATAACATTATGAATTATTTCTGTTGTTTTAGGTTAATATGTTGATATCTTCCATGTGATATGGGTTTACATGGCAGGTCGAGGAATAGGCCTTGGCAACAACAAGCTTTTCTCCTTTCTTTTCGTTTGTTTCTTCCACATGACTACTCGAGGGTTCCAAAAAGGGTTATGAGTGAGTACATATTTAAGCATTTGTTTGATTTTGTACGTTTGATTTTGTATCTTAAGCAAATTTATTGTAAGTTGCAGAGAATGTGGACTCGGGGAAAGCTTTTTGTTCGTTTAAGATACTGAGTTACAATATTTGATTTCGGGAAGATTTGGAGTTGCACAAGAGGATGAAGGCTATGGGTGATCTTGTTCAATTGCATTCTACTGATTTTGTCTGCTTCCAGGTTTCAGTATTGGTGTTCGTAGTTTTTTTTCTTATTTGATAGAATTTCAAATTTACATCGATTGTTTAAATAACCGATGTAAATTTGCTTTCAAGCAAGCAAATTTACATCGGTTATTTAAACAACCGATGTAAATTTGCTCTCACATTTACATCGGTTACTTTTGAACCGATGTAAATTTGCTGCCCACATTTACATCGGCTTTATTTACATCGGTTCCAGAACCGATGTAAATAACCTATTTTAACCGATGTAAATTTGCATTTTTCTAGTAGTGTCTCCTTACTTTCTATAAAGAATATTTGGTGTCTATTGTGGAGACTTAGTAGAGATTTTCTTAGACCAGACTCACCTTTATGATTCACACCTATAACCAATTGAGCTCACAAGAACCTGACTTGGACACTTATGTAATCATTAAAAATCTTAGAGTTCATATGGAGGAGCTCCAACAATTAGATTCTTAGATTCGGGTTGAAAGCTTTACAATTAAAGCTAACGATGACTTTAGTAGCGTCTGCAGCAACACTATGAAACAGTAAAATTTTATTGATATGAAATTCCAATGGCAAGTGTATAAGTTTGATTAAACGGAATTGAACAGACAATTATAATATAAGGTAATTGGAAAAACGAAAAATAGCAGTTGCCACTCTAAGCTGATTGTCGAAGGTTCAACATGAGGAGAAAAAAGATGAGATAAGGTAACAGAATTTCAAAGGACAAAGAAAGGAGAGGAAGATGAACAGATAGAATCTAGAGAGAGAAGGTTCATACAAAATAATCATATCTTTTCTTAATGATCAAAATCCCTTAAAAGCATATTCTCCTTGCGTGGCCTGGTGTTTCTCCTCGTGGGCTTCTTTTGCGGATCCTCTTCCACGTGGGCTTCTTTTCAACCAACTTTCCTGCGCAATCCATTCTACTTGTTACACACTATAATGAAATTAGAGATTATTCATTAACTAGCAAGTGACCCAAATGAGTTGACAATGAGTTTATTCATTAACTATCAATTTTAGTTGAGTCTCCAGCTCCTTAAAGACGGTCCAAAGAAGACAAAAAGGGCTAAAATAACAAGGGACAATAAGACAAAGTCTTGAACACCAACCCGCTCTCATATGCGAGAAACAAAATCACATGCCACGACTCGATTCATAGAAACCTATTCCTAAGTTCCTCACCTAGAAACTCAAGACCATGGTGAAAATATCATCACACATCCCAAAGTCGTACTAGCTCCTTTTGGAATCACACATCTCAAACCACTAAGACAAACATTCCATTATTCATATTCAAGAAGTATGATGGAGAATCTTCCTCTAAATTGGTGACCAACCATATTCAAGAAGTATGTTGGAGCCTCTAACTTAGAAGAGTATCTTCGAGCACTTTTTAACTAGCTCAATGTATTCTCAAACATTGATTCTTTCCATTGCAAATGGTATTACAACCTTCTCACAATCTATACACTCCTTCTATTTGAGATTTTTCTTTATATTATTAGTGTTCATCTAGGTCTTTAAATGTAAAATTCAAATTTATTGATGAACGATTCATAATAGTAAGAAATAAGAGTTTTAATATTCTAACTTAAAAAAAATATATGATTTCAAATTTTAATAACACTAAATATTTAAGTAAAAGAATAACAATTATTAAAGTTTTTACACTTATTTTCATGTAATATTATTATTCTTATTTTATAATTTTTTTCTATTTTTTTTTTCCTATCAGAATCATCTATAAATTAATATTATATATATGATATCTAGTAATAATTATATTTAATATATTTTTTTAACTTTTAAATAATATATTTATTTTAATTATAAAAATAAAATTAAGTTCACTTTTAATAAAAATAAAATAAATTTAAAAATTAAAAACAAAAAAAATCGATTCAAATCAAATCTTAAAATTAATTTAAATTAATTTAATTTTTTTTTAAATTAAACCAAATCAAGTCCCAAAAAATTTTATATTTAATTTAAATATATTTTTAATCAACAATCAAATCAAACCATAATACCACTAATATGAAATTACGAATACAATATTTTCCAATGAAGCATGTTACGATTATAAATGATGATGGCCGCCAGCATGTTTGACTTTCTTTCATCTTTCTTCAGGGCATCACTCATAATTAGTATTATACATCAACAAACTTATTAATTGGAGCTTCCTACTGCCATCTTCAAAGGCATATTACAAAGCAGACAAATGGAACAATTATTCAATAATTCAGTTTTATATAAACACATGCCATACAATGATTGAAGTTTAGGTTTCAAAACTGCTAACTAGATTCATGAATGCTTAACTTAGTTGTTAATTTTAATTTTGTCCTTTTCATAATATTAAATATATTTAAGTAATTTATAAAGCTATTTAAATGAGTGTTTCAAGATTAAAAAAAATTACCTGACGTTTAATGAAATTTTATCCAATGCTATTTTCTGTTTCTACACTAATTTTATCTACATAAGAAATTAGGAGGAATGTCAATGTTAGTATGGAATGTATATCATAGTTTCTTGTTCTCTAAATTAAGAGAGTTTCGTGAATAAAAAATAAAATATTAAATAAAAGTTATAATTATAAATTAAGAGTGAGTTGGGTGCATAATTACTTTTTACATGAAATTAAAGTTTGGTTAATAAGATTGTTGAGTCTAGATTCAGCCACTTGTTAATATACTGAATTTTAATTGAGCAGGTTGTTGGGTCTAAATTGAACCACTTGATTGATAACAAAGTTATTAACGGGCTCTAAATTGAACCACTTGATTGATAACAAAGTTGTTAACGGACTGTTATGTAGAGTTTTAATTATTACCAGTGTTATGGGATCCCCTGTTAATGGATCACCAAATAAAGTATAAATCTCACCTTCTAAATTTATTGTTTTGAAAGTAAGTTAGAGTTATAATTACTTTTTACAATATTATAAAGTAGATTGTAACATAATAAAATAATTTTCATATTATATCTTAGACCGTCCTAAATATTTTCAAATTTATAGCCTACTCGAAACTTACAAATATAAAGAAAATATAGCGAAGTACAAGTATAATTTGTATAAATAGTTATGTTAAAAAAATAATATTATCGAAAGGATAAGAAGCATTGAAATTTAAAAGTTAAAAATGAATTGAAAAACACGTGCATCCTGAAGCTTGATAGTTTTTTGGATCTGGTGGCTTATTATATAATTTTTCATATGTTGTCATTGTAATTTTTATTTGCTTTCTATAATTTGTATAGCTATTACTAGGGAAAGGATAAGCATTGAAGTTTAAATGTTTAAAAGTAATTGAAAAGCACGTGCGTCCTCATACTTACAATTTTTCAGTCTACTTGCTTTGTATTGCATATTTTTCAATTGTTCCGTTGTTTGCATGCTTTCCACGAGATAGAAAAAAAATTGTAATGAAACTATACATGTAACATTGCATTCTTTATTTGGTTATTTATATAAAAAAAAATATATTTTTATATATTTATAATCTAGACGATGATTACGAATAAATTGAGATGATGCAATTGTTGTATTTTATTTTAAATAATTAATACCAACATTTTTATATTATATTTTATTTATAAATAATTATTTTGATCATTAGATATATAAACAAGTTATAATTTACAAAAGTTCTGACTTAAATAATTTGACTTATTATGCGTAAGGATCAAATCAAAATTTTAGTTTATTTATTATAAAATATATTATATGAGAGATTATAATTATCTATATTTTAATTTATATTATTTTATAAAAAAATTAATATAATAAATTTTATAACAATAATTATAAATAAGAGAAAAGAGAAAATTTATAAAAAAATATTAAAAATAACAATAATTTTAAAATATTATTAAAAATAAATTTTAAACTTAATTATTTTTATAAAATTGGTTTATAAAATTAATTTAATAAAATAAGATAAATTTGATTTATATTTATAAAATTAATTCAATAATAAAATAAAGATTTGAATTTATTAATATATTCTAATGTAAATTTTTAATAAATATAATAAGATTATGAAAAAGAAAATGATATAAAAATACATTTTTTTGTACTTTTATACTTGTACTTAAATTCTAACGTTCTTTCCTTCCAAGTCTATAAATAGAATCCCAACGTTGGTTGTTGATATACCTGAACAAGATAAAGCCTCTCATTGCCACTTAAGAAATGAAGATGAGCAATACTATTACCTTTTTCTTCGCTCTCTTTCTGCTTTGTGCCTTCACCTCACACCTACCTTCAGCCACCGCTGAGATTGTCTTTGACACAGACGGTGATCCTGTTCTAAACGGTGGTGTTGGGTTTTACTATGTGTTGCCAGTAATAAAGGGAAAGGGTGGTGGAATAGATAGAACCAAAACAGGAACAGAAACATGTCCTCTCACTGTTGTGCAATCTCGCTTTGAGGTGTCTAAGGGGTTACCCGTTTCATTTTTATCCCCAATCCGACTCCAATACATCCATGAACACCTTCCTCTCGAAATTCAGTTCCTCTTTTCACCAAGCTGTACCCGTCCTGAGTGGAAACTCGTCCAGGGTCTCCCAGAAGGATTAGCTGTTAAACAAGTTGGCTACAACGATACTGTACCTGGTTGGTTTCAAATTCACAGGGTTTCCAAGGAATTCTACGACTACAAGTTTTTGTTTATCTCCGCTGACGGTAGCTCCACTTGGGATATTGGGATTTACATCGATAGCGATGGAAACAGGCGTTTGGTGGCCACTGATAGCGATCCATTGTTGGTTCAGTTTCAGAAACTTGAGACATCAACTGCATGAGCGCCTCCATCCTGAAAACTCATGTGTGTAATAAGACTGAATAAATGCTTTGACTTTAATAAATTATTCCTCTGATAAATAAATTAAATAGAATGCCTTTAGCAATTTCTGTTACATCAGCAAAGAAAATTTGCATATATTGGCACAAGTGAGGCCTTAAGTTCAGATTACAATTCCTACCAGCATCACTTATTTCAGAAAATAAAATACAATTCTTACAAGTCAGAAGAAAATGGAATATTATTTATCTTATTCTTCTTCTTCTTATATGATATATATTATTGTATGTACATTATTTCTATCTTATCATTTGACCCATACAAATACAAAGTATCGGTTATATAGAATAACCGTAAGTGGATTATGAATTGAAAATATTTCATCCTAACTTCTTCATAACAAACTTGTAGGTCATGATTATATATATATAACTTAATTTACATTTTCACCTTTAACCTTTTTGTTATATCTAAAAATAGATAAAAGAAGAATTTAATTTTAATTTTTCATAAATTTATGACACTTGTCAAAAAAATTCAATTTTATTACTTCCATTTCTATATTTTTATTAATTTTAGTGAAACCTATCATCTTAGCATGTTGTATTAGGAAATACAAAACAAGAGTTATAATGACTTAAATTCATCACATTACTTTTAAAAAAATAAATTATTACAAACACATATTTATCATTTACACTATTAGAATAAAATGAAGTAAGATGACATGTAAAATAATGAGTTTCGTAATCACCAATTTTATCTTCATTGCCATAAGCATCGTCTAATATGTTTTGTTATGTAGCTTAAACCACCATGTGTGTATCATGCATTATAATGAAATTCAAAAACAAAATATTAAATGGAACGAACAAGTTACATCTGAATTCTTTTAAATCATAAACTACTACAACAGGATGAGGTTTGCGTAACGGCACTTTAGATAACGGTTAAGAGAAACCGCTTTTAAAAATATATATTAGATAGCGGTTAGGCACAAACCGTTCTCTAAAGTGCATTTTAATAGCAGTTATTTAATAGCGGTTGAGTAGGAACTGCTATGTAAAGTTAGATATAATAGCGGTTGTTAAATAACCGCTATCTAATGTGTTGCCTTTAAACAGCGGTTGACACGTGGAACCGTTATCATAACTTTAGATAGCGGTTACGTGGTTGAACCGCTATAAGAAAGGTAGTTTAGATAGCTGTTATTTCTCGAACCGCTATCTAAAGTCCTAATTTTAAAATCCCTAACCCCCTTTCTTTAACCTCGCGCTCTCTCTGCACTCTCTCACGCCCAGCCTCTCCCTGCGATTCCCAGCCTCTCCCCTGCAATTCCCAACCCCTCCCCTGCGATTCCCAGCCCCTCCCCTGCGAACCCAGTCCCTGTGGCCTGCGAACCCAACCCCTGCGAGCCCAGCCCCTAGTCTTGTGCCCTACGATTTGAGCCTAGCACCTGTGCCCCCTGCGATTTGAGCCCAGCACCTGTGTCTCTTGCGATTTTCGTCCAGCCCCTGTGCCACCTATAAGCTCCACTGTGTTGGAGGAGGATGTCATTGAAGTGCTTTTTTTATTTTTAAGTTTTTAATTTGTATATTATAGTATAATTTTATTAAATAATGAGACATAGGATACAATGTGCATAGACTCAAGTTCTGATACGATTAGTTATTCTGATTAGATTAGTGTGATGTAGAAATTATAGTTCAAAATTAGTATTTAGGTTGAATAATTTTGTAGTTTAGTCTGAAAAGTTCATATTTTTGGCTCTATTTTGACTTCAAAATTGTATTTTGTAATACATTATATGATGGGTAGGTTATATTGATGTTTTAATTTAACCTTGAAATAGTAGTTATTGGAGATTATGTATTCTAGTTTGGCTGATAGGTTTTGTAATAATTGATGCTTGTTAAATGTAATGCATATATATGAACTTGTGTGAAACTTTAGTTTCCCATTTGAGTCTCTAAATAATGATTTAGGATCATTATTTTGAAACTCAAATTGTCCCAATTTGGACAATTTGGAAATATAGTTTTTTTTGTGTGAATAATTATCCATTTGGTGATTAAATTGTTATTTGTTATAGTTGTAAAATTTTGGTTTGCTATTCGTATCATTGTCTCTTGGTCCATGATTGAATGAGGTTAATTTACCAAATTCAAGTTGTGGACTAAGAGACTGATGCGAAATGCTGCCGAAATTTTATCAAGTATACAGTAATATGTTTAATTAACAAATGATAATTATGACATGAAAAACTTTATTCCCAAATGGGATAGGGCCATACCCTGTGAGACAAAAATAGTAGACAACATATGGACGTAACAAATTTAGTGTGCCTCAGGGAAATATGGACCGAAGTTGGATGAAAGCCGGTCGTTTGAGCAAAGTATACGAAGATGGAGTGAAGGAGTTTATTCAATTTGCAATTGACCATAGTGATGACCGAAACCTTATTTCTTATCAAGTGTACCCCAATATATGTTCTCATACATGCTTATTTGACTTGGTGGTTATTCTAATCTATCTTTATGTTTTTTTTGTTTATAAAGTCTCTTAAGCAAATGAACTTAGATGACTGTGGATATTACGTAGCCTTGTTCATTGGAGATGCACTGCAGCATGAACAAACTACTATTCCAATTAATGTAAGAACCATTTTTGCATTATAGCTATGTTTATATGAAAGAATAATGTATTGTCATTATTTATCTAATTTAGTATTTAACTTTTTTAATTTTTTTTTCTATCTTATGTTTGCAGTATTTTCCAGAATCTCGCTTTGCTACCTTTCCGGAGGTTAGAATTGAGCAACTACAAAATGAATGGTGTGCATATCTCTACCATACATTTTTGAAGGACAAAATCTGCACCATAGACTCTTAGAGATTTTTTAATTCATTTTTATTATTTGATGTATATGTACCAATTTTGTTTCATCTAAATTTTAGTTTTGATTTGTCAAATTTTGAATTGTTTTGTTATTATTTGACTGAATATATATTGTATGTTGGCTGGATTTTGTTGAATTAATTACATGTATTGTTTAAATTGTGGTTTATCAGGTACAAATGATCAGAAAAAAATTTGGATTTCAAAATTTAAATAAAATTTTTTTTTTTTACTTGTGACTTTAGATAGCGGTTCCCGGAACCGCTATCTAAACACAATAAAAGAAAGCGGTTCCACAGATAATTGCTATTAAAAGTACATTTTAGATAGCGATTATTTGTGGAACCGCTATTATAAGTGTAGTTTTTCAAAGCGGTTCACCTATACAACCGCTATTATAAATATCACTTTAGATAGCGATTCCGCATGAACCGTTATCTAAAATATAGATTTAATAGCGGTTCCACATTAACCGCTATTATTTTTTATTTTATAATAGCGATTAGTCAACCGCTATCTAAAGTTCAGATACTATCATAACACCTCATTTAATAGTGTTTTTAACCGCTATTATAAACCATGCGAAACCGCTATCTAAAATTTATTCTGTTATATTAGAATATCATTTTAATTTCATGAATAACTAAATGATAAAATATTTTTAAATTTTCTAATTAATTTGATATTAGATTTATCAAAGGTTTTAAAAATAATTTCTTCTTTAATCTAAGGATATAACTCCTTATAATTGTGCATTATTGCACTTAAAGTGGGAAATACCATGACTAATGAATCAATAATTAGAGTCAATAACACCACACACACACCGGAATTCAAAATAATAAGTAAATTCAAGATAACAATTAACAATGAGAACAACTTAGAACAAGAAATACTACGCAAATATTAAAGGTTTCTCTTTTTCTTCTTTTTCTTTTTTTATTAATTCAAACATATTATAAAAAATGATAAATAACTCTTAAATTGTTATAATAGTTACATTAATAAAGAGTTACATAAATATTATTAAATACTTTTAAATAATTTTTAAATAATATTTAATCTTAATTAAATACTTTTTATAACACATTATTCTAAAAATATTTCCTTTAATATGTTGTTATTGAATTTTTAATATTTCTTTAATTTTATAAAAATTTTCTCTACAAATTTTTTTTATAAAAATATCAATAAGTTTGACATTGGACTTATAAAACTCCAATTTTATATTATTAATATTATTCATGAATTTCTAATTGTAGGTATTATTATTATTATATAAATTTAAATTTATAAATAATTTATCTATGGATCATGTATCTATCTATTATATTTACATAAAATATCTTATTAAATATTAATTGATTTACACACCAAATATATTATTTACTTATAAAAAATTCAAATAATATAGATATTTGAAAAACATAAGATATTTAATAAAAATAGATTCCCACTAAACTGAAGTATTACAAATATTTGTCTCTTTAGAGGTTTTTAGAATAGAAATGGGTTGTGTCGTCCTTAATATCAAATCCAAATCCATACACTGAATAACAATCTCTATGACATATTTCTAAACCTTAAAGTTTGTCCCATTCAAAATTTCTGAATAACAATCTCTATGACATATTTCTAAACCTTAAAGTTTGTCCCATTCAAAATTTGGATCATTTTCACTTGATTAACATTTGTCGCACTAGCAACATTAATTGGATCCATAATAAGATACCTATCACAACATTAATTCCTAGTCTTTGGATACAAAAATTAATTTGTAATTGGTATTTTCAATAGAATGATCAAATATTAATAATTAGTTCTGTAAAGATAAAATTATTTTTTTGAACCAATTATTTATATGAAAACAAAACTTTATAATTGTTACACATTTATCACCTGAACGTTACAATTTGGTCCAATTGTGTCTTCCTTTGGACTTAGAACGTTTTGCATAAATACTTTCAACCTATCTTCAAACTAATTTTAATCAAATCAATTTACAAAATAGATATTGCTTTGGAAATATATTAGTTCAATAAAAAAAATTAGCAGATATACAAAAAACGGGAAAGATCTGGATACAAATCCAAAAAAGAAATACTATATCCCATAAATGAGAAAACTTTACGACTTCTTCCAAAACAAAATTAAGATTCATAAAATCAAAACGATACATATATTATATGAATAAAAAAGAACTAATACTGTTTGAGATAAATGTTATTTGTGGTTTGAAATAAATAAACGTAGGGCAATTAATCTAAAAAGATATTTACTTCAACATTATTGGATGATGGGAAATAAAGATCTTAAGAGTGTATGAAATATATTCTAAATTGGAGTAGTATGGTCTATTTGACTACATAGAAATGAGGTGTTATTTCGGAATGAAAAATTAAGTGCTGAAGAGATTTTTGGTTTAATTTAAGTCAGAACTTGGTCGTGGATTATCAATAGAGTTAATAAGAATTTTGGGACTTTTGCTCAATAGTGTATAAATCCTTTATTTTGTGTTGGGTAGATTAAGTCATTAAATAGTAATGGGAGGGATACTTATCTTGTTAATTATTGAATTTTCATCACATCTTTTTACAATTATGTACTTGTAATTGTTTTAGTACTTCTAGTACCAATTTTATGAATATATTTATTTTTGCCGATTAAAAAAAAAAACTTTAATCCCAAAAATCTAACTACAATGGAAATTTTGGTACCACTTATTAGATATTATAATTTTATTTTGTAAAATATTAAATAAACACTAAAATATATTACATCATATTATCTAAAAAATAGAAAAAAAATACCTAGATCCATTCAGTATGAAAAAAACACATAGAAACATACAAAATGTAGTGAAATATCTTAATAATCACAAATAATTGATTTTATGATTTTTATAATAGGACCTTTGTTGTATGATAGGGAAATGGAGAACTAGTTTTAATTTAATATATTGGGAATTATAATACCTTGAGTTTTAACCTATTAAGGTTTCATTTACTCTCTAATGAACCAAATTGGTAGGGGTGTATATTGGGTTAGGTGATTTGAACACTCAATCCAATCTTAATCCAATCTAAATAAATTGGGTTGGATTTATATTTGATTAAGTCAAATCTAATCTAACTCAAACTAAGTCAATCATCTCCCAGTTTGGTGATGAGTTGAGTATATATAATCTAAGACCCAACCCAAAAATCTTAAATTAAATAAATTATTTTGTAATTTTATCCTCCTCCCATGTACATGCACGATCAAAATAGAAGATTAGGATAGAAAACTTTAATCCTAACTCTCAAGCTCTTTTCTCCACATTCACATTCCTTCTCTTGTATTGATACTTGTAACTTGCACCTCTACTTTATTCCTTAAATTTATGCCTCTACTTTGAGCATAACTCTCATATTGAGATTTTGAGTTACGACAACCTTAAGTACCTCTCTCTACGTTCACGTATTTTTCTACGATGAAAGCATAAAAATATCTAAGTTGTTCGAAGAATCTAGATTCTAATTCTAGGATGAGTTTTTAAGCAACTAAAAACATATGTGAACTCTAGAAAGGAGGATTTGAATAAAATTCAATTTTTTTTTTCAAAATGGTATTTCAAAAAAGATATTAAACACTCGTAAAGAGTTAGACAGTTTGATCTATTATCGTCAAATACTTAAGAATTTGTAAAATAGTTTGAACCTAGAGAATTTTAAAAACTTAGTTATATTGGTTCACTTAAATTGACCTATGTCTAGTTCCCCCTTAAGTAACTTTTGAGAAGTTCTTCCAATGAATGAAGATTAAATAAGTTTTTGCTACTTTTGGTTTACATAAAGTACATAATGTCACTCCTAATAAATCACTTTAACTTTCTTTAATTTAAATAAAAAAGTTTTCTTTTAATCACAGGATTATATAATATGAAGGAGAAGTTGAAGTTACTTAAGTTTGATTTAAAAAGGTGGAACAAGGAGGATTTTGGGGATATAAACCAAAATGTGCAGAAGTTGACTGAAAAGATACATGATATGGATTTGGAAGATGAGAGCGGAAATCTATGTGATGTGGGAAAAAAAGAGAGACAAAAATTATTTGCAGAATTAAGGAAGTTATGTTTTAAAAAAGAATCATTAGCAAGGCAGAAATCCAGGACTAGATGGTTGGCTCTTGGAGATTCCAATACTAAATTCTTCAATGCAATGGTTAACTGGAAAAGAGCTAAAAATAATTTAAAAGGGATCATGATTGATAAGAGGTGGATAGATGACCCAAATATGGTCAAGAAGAAGATATATGATTATTTCTCTGGGAGATTTTCGGAAAGTGGGGGGGGGGAGAAACCTTTGTTGGATGGGATTCAATTTGAAACTATTAGCCCTGAAGATAATATAGGGCTCACAACAATGTTTGAGGAGCAAGAGGTAAAGGAGGCAGTATGGGATTGCGATGGGAATAAAAGTCCTGGTCCGGATGGATTTAACTTTGGATTTATAAAACATTTCTGGAAAGTATTAAAGGATGACATTATGGAGGCTCTTATGGATTTCCACAAGAATGGGTGTTGGCCCAAAGGAAGCAATGCATCATTCATATCTCTCATTCCTAAAAAGGAAAATCCTGCTAATCTCAACGACTTCAGGCCAATATCCCTTGTGGGTTGTGTATACAAAATTGTCACTAAGGTGTTGTCTAACAGATTAAAAAAGTATATTCACAAGTTAATTGATGATTCACAGAGTGCATTTTTAGGAGGGAGATGTATGTTGGATAGTGTGCTTGTGGCAAATGAAGTGGTGGATGAGATGAAGAGAAAAGGGAAGCAGGGACTAATTCTAAAGGTTGATTTTGAAAAAGCATATGACTCTGTGAGTTGGGATTTCTTATTCTACATGATGAGAAGATTCAATTTTTGTGAGAAGTGGATTGGGTGGATAAAAAATCTTTTGTTATCTATTTCTGTCTCTGTTTTAGTCAATGGTAGTCCTACAAAAGAATTTATTCCGACTAAAGGACTTAGACAGGGCGACCATTTGGCGCCTTTTCTTTTTCTGTTGGTGGTAGAAGGACTAGCAGGACTAGTGAGAAGTGCACAAAACAAAAGTATGTTGACAGGAGTGAAAGTTGGGAGGTTAGATGAGGAGGTCAGTTTGTTACAATTTGCTGATGATACAATTTTTTTCCGTGAGGCGTCACACCAAAATGTCTTGATACTAAAAACTATTCTCAGATGTTTTGAGCTCTCTTCAGGGTTGAAAGTTAATTTTGCCAAGAGTCGACTAGTTGGATTAGGGGTGGAAAGTAGAGTGTTGGAAGTGTTTGCAGATATCCTGAATTGCACACAAATGAGAATTCCTTTCATGTATCTGGGAATTCAAATGGGGGGAAATCAACGACGTATACAGTTTTGGGAACCTATTCTTGACAAGATTCGGAAGAAATTGGCAAAATGGAAAGGTAAAAATATATCTTTCAGTGGTCGGGTATCTCTACTTAAAAATGTTTGAATTCGGTACCTTTATTTTATTTGTCATTTTTCAAAATGCCTAGTACCGTTATTAAGGAGGTAATGAAGATACAGAAAAGGTTCCTGTGGGGGTGGGGGAATGACGGGAGGAAAATCTATTGGGTGAAGTGGAATACAGTTTGTAAAGAAAGATGCAAAGGGGGGTTCGGAATAACTGATATCAGGTGTTTTAATATTGCTTTTTTGGCTAAGTGGAGGTCGCGACTTGAACATGAAAGTGGAGAGATATGGAAACAGGTAATGTTATCAAAATATGGGGGGTGGAGAGGTCTAGATGATTTGATAGGAGAAAATGATTGTTCTACTTGGCGGAGAGAACTAAGAAAAATTTGTGGGGCAAACGAAGTGGAAGGGAAATGGTTTCAAAATGAAATTGAATGGAAGGTGGCGAATGGTAGGAAGATTAAGTTCTGGCATGACAAATGGGTAGGGGATGAAACACTTAAATCCAAATTCCATAGGTTGTTTCTCAACTCTAATAATCAGAATGGGACTATTGAGGAAATGGGTTGCTGGAAGGAAGGTGAATGGGTATGGAATATGAGGTGGAGGAGGGGGTGGTTTTAGTGGGAAGAACTCCTATTGGAAAGATTAATAAATATTATAAATTCTAAGCAGTCAAAAGAGGGTGACAAAGATAAATGGTTATGGAAAAGTGGTGAACTAGGAAGTTACTTTATACATTCTGCATATAATCTTATATGGGAGAGTTTTCAACATGACCAAGACTTACAGGAGGAGGATAGAGAATTCTTCACAAGGCTATGAAAGATTAAAGCAATTCCTAAAGCAGTACATTTGGTTTGGAGAGCGGCAATTGGAGGAATAGCAACAAAGGACAACTTACAAAAAAGAGAAATCCAATTGGCAAATCTTAATTGTGATTTATGTGGACTACAAAGTGAAAACATTGAACATTTATTCTTTGAATGTAAGGTAGCTAGTGCTGTTTGGGATAAATGTTATTTGTGGTTTGAAATAAATACATGTAGGGCAAGTAATCTAAAAAGGCATTTACTTCAACATTGTTGGATAACGGGAAATAAAGATCTTAAGAGTGTATGGAATATACTCTGGGTTGGAGTAGTATGGTCTATTTGGCTACATAGAAATAATGTGTTATTTCGGAATGAAAAGGTAAGTGCTGAAGAGATTTTTGGTTTAATTCAAGTCAGAACTTGGTCATGGATCATCAATAGAGTTAACAAAAATTTTGGGACTTTTGCTCAATGGTGTATAAATCCTTTATCTTGTGTTGGGTAGGTTAAGTCATTGAGTAGTAATGGGAGGGATAATTATCTTGTTAATTGCTGAATTTTCAGCATATCTTTTTACAATTATGTACTAGTAATTGTTTTGGTACTTATAGTACCAATTTTATGAATATATTTGTTTTTACCGATTAAAAAAAAAAAAATTAAGTTATCCTTAAATTTTGTCGAGTATATAAAATCATTCCTTACTTATAAACAAAGATTGTTTGAAGAATTACAATGAATAACTCTTAAAGAAAGAATATTCAAGTTATACTCGTTGAAAAGAAATAATAAACTTCACAAGGAAGGATATATAAGTTATAAGTTTTCTCTCAAAGAAGTTTTCATCATATAGACAATGCAAGTATGAACAAAAATCTAACATAAGATTATGCACATATAAAGAATAGAAAAAAATCACATAATCACTTCTTGTTTTATATATATGAGGCTCATCCTTTTATAGACAACCTTAAACTTATAGCAGTTAGAGATTTTGGTACAACTTTTACTTTATTTGTTAAGATTAGGTTCTTTTCAACATAAGAGACACTTTACGCAAAACTATATCATTTTTCATTCTTATTCTTGCACATTATTCTGCAAAACTTGTTTCTCAGACTACTTGTTATTTGTATTATTTGAATAGGAAAGTTGATTTTATAATCTCATAATCATCTTTGAAATTGAAGAAACATTATATAATCTAATACCTTTTAGTGCGACAAATGATTATAATATCGTCTAGTATTACAACATTGTCTAATACTCACTAGATGGGCCATATAAATATGAAGACAATTAATATATATTAGATGGTAGTTGAGTATTATACATTTAAGTTTGCTTATTTAGAATTCAAATACAATTTCATTTAAAAATAGTTTTATTTAAATCTAATTAAAACTCAATTAAACCATTAGATTTCAAAACTTAATCTAATATATTAACATCAAAACTTAAAAAATATATAATGTCTACTCAATAAATTTAATAATCAATTTTATATATTATTTGTTATATTTTACAAATTTACTCAATAAATTTAATAATCAATTTTATATATTATTTGTTATATTTTACAAATTTCTATCCTATTGACTTCTTCTTGAAATTGTTACAATATTTTTATTTTAGAAAAATAAATTCTTGATTATATTATTCTAAATATTTGTTATTATTCTACATTTTCATATAATTTAATAAATTAAAGAAAAAAAATCATATTATTTCATGATTAATAATTTTTTTTAATTAAAATTTTATGATAGATATAAAATTATTTTAAAAAATATAAAAAATATATGTTTAAAAATTAAAAATTTAAAATAAAAATTAAAATCTTAACCTAATTAGCTCAATCTATCTCATTAGAAAAATAATACGTTGAATTAAATTAGATCAAAGATAAAAAAAAACTACAAAACCGAACTCAATAAAAAAATATTTATTAGGTTTTGCGATAATGTTTACTAATCCAATCCAGTATATATATATATATACTACAAAGTAGTTTTATCTTTATTAAATTTATATTGTTTTTTCTGATACCAATTAGATACTTATATTTAATCAATTTAAATATAAATAAATAATATAAATATTATATATAATGTATAATATATAATCAATGTTAATTAATTAAAATTATAAAATTTCTAACTGATGACCCGTCTCTATCCACATAATAATATGAAACTACCAATACAATATTTTCCAATGAAGCATGTTACGATTATAAATGATGATGGCCGCCACCATGTTTGTCTTTTTCTTTTCATCTTTCTTCAGGGCATCACTCATATCAATATATTTAGTATTATACATCAACACACTTATTAATTGGAGGTTCTACTCGCATCTTCAAAGGCATATTACAAACCAGACAAATACAACAATTATTCAATAATTTAGTTTTATATAAAATATGTCATACAATGATTGAAGTTTAGGTCTCGAAACTGCTAACTAGATTCATGAATGCTTAAATGAGTTGTTTATTTTAATTTTGTCCTTTTCATAATATTAAATATATTTAAGTAATTTATAAAGCTTTTAAATGAGTGTTTCAAGATTAAAAATATATAAAATATAAAATTTATGTATGTGACATGATTTTCATTTAACTTAATAAGAGGGTCCCTATAGCCACTTAAACTTATTATTTAAATACCATAGTTAAATACATGATACACAAAGTTAAGAATGGTCTTAAACTTTTTAGCTTAATTAAGACTAAATAAAATCCTACACAAAGTTAAGAATGGTCTTAAAATTTTCATATTATATCTTAGACAGTCCTAAATATTTTCAAATTTATAGCCTACTCGAAACTTACAAATATAAAGAAAATATAGCGAAATACATGTATAATTTGTATAAATAATTATGTTAAAAAAATAATATTATCTAAAGGATAAGAAGCATCGAAATTTAAAAGTTAAAAATGAATTGAAAAACACGTGCATCCTGAAGCTTGATAGTTTTTTGGATCTGGTGGCTTATTATATAATTTTTCATATGTTGTCATTGTAATTTTTATTTGCTTTCTATAATTTGTATAGCTATTACTAGGGAAAGGATAAGCATTGAAGTTTAAATGTTTAAAAGTAATTGAAAAGCACGTGCGTCCTCATACTTACAATTTTTCAGAACTTGGTCACTTGTGCATATTTTTCAATTGCTCCCTTGTTTGCATGCTTTCCACGAGATAGAAAAAAAATTGTAATGAAACTATACATGTAACATTGCATTCTTTATTTGGTTATTTTATATAAAAAAATATGTATTTTTTTATTTATAATGTAGACGATGATTACGAATAAATTGAGATGATCCAATTGTTGTATTTTATTTTAAATAATTAATACCAACATTTTTATAATATATTTTATAAATAATTATTTTGATAATTAGATATATAAACAAGTTATAATTTACAAAAGTTCTGACTAAATAATTTGACTTGTTATATGTAAGGATCAAATCAAAATTTTAGTTTATTTTTTATAAAATATATTATAGAGAGATTATAATTATCTATATTTTAATTTATATTATTTTATAAAAAATTAATATAATAAATTTTATAATATCGAAAAAGAAAAAGGAGAAAATTTATAGAAAAATATAAAAAATAATAATAATTTAAAAATATTATTAAAAATAGATTTTAATCTTAAAATAAAATTGATTTAATAAAATAAAATTTATAAAATTAATTGTGAAATTTATCAATTGATAAGTTTTTATATAATATTAAAATTAGATTTCAAATTTAATTTATGTTTATAAAATTAGTTTAATAAAATAAAAATTTAAATTTATTAATATATCTTAATTTGATTTAATTTTAAGATGTAAATTTTTAATAAATATAATAAGATTATGAAAAAGAAAATGATATAAAAATACATTTTTTTTTTTTACTTTTATACCTATACTTAAATTCTAACGTTCTTTCCCTCCAAGCCTATAAATAGAATCCCAACATTGGTTGTTGATATACCTGAACAAGATAAAGCCTCTCATTGCCACTTAAGAAATGAAGATGAGCAATACTATTACCTTTTTCTTCGCTCTCTTTCTGCTTTGTGCCTTCACCTCACACCTACCTTCAGCCACCGCTGAGATTGTCTTTGACACAGACGGTGATCCTGTTCTAAACGGTGGTGTTGGGTTTTACTATGTGTTGCCAGTAATAAAGGGAAAGGGTGGTGGAATAGATAGAACCAAAACAGGAACAGAAACATGTCCTCTCACTGTTGTGCAATCTCGCTTTGAGGTGTCTAAGGGGTTACCCGTTTCATTTTTATCCCCAATCCGACTCCAATACATCCATGAACACCTTCCTCTCGAAATTCAGTTCCTCTTTTCACCAAGCTGTACCCGTCCTGAGTGGAAACTCGTCCAGGGTCTCCCAGAAGGACTCGCTGTCAAACAAATTGGCTACAACGACACTGTACCCGGTTGGTTTCAAATTCGCAGGGTTTCCCAGGAATTCTTCGACTACAAGTTTTTGTTTCACTCCGCTGACGGTACCTCCACTTGGGATCTTGGGATTTACATCGATAGCGATGGAAACAGGCGTTTGGTGGCCACTGATAGCGATCCATTGTTGGTTCAGTTTCAGAAACTTGAGATATCAACTGCATGAGCGCCTCCATCCTGAAAAATCATGTGTGTAATAAGACTGAATAAATGCTTTGACTTTAATAAATTAATCCTGTTATAAATAAATTAAAGAGAATGCCTTTAGCCATTTCTGTTACATCAGTAAAGAAAATTTGCATATATTGGCACAAGTGAGACCTTAAGTTCTGATTACAATTAACAACCCCCAAATATCATAGCAGCTGCAGCACTTACTTCAGAAAACGAACAAAATATGTGACAGCATAATCATTAATTAATTACCGCTAACCCATTCAAGCTAGTAAAGTTTCTATCTGCATATATGGCTTGTGTATGAATTTACAATTCCTAAATCAAACCTTTGAATTTACGTTAAAAAATATTAATAATGTTGCATCTCTTAATGAATAATTGTATACGTTAGAAGTGTTAATATTTGTATAATCAATTGATTGATTTTTCAGAAATATTTTAAACAAAAATATTACATAACTCAATTTGAGTAAAACTGTATGAATAGTACATGCTTACATTCATCCTACTAATGAAACTTGTTTTTGGAAATTTAGTAACTATTAAAAACTCTTTATACAAACGGTTTAACTCTTGTATAAGATCGTCTGATAATTCATCTTAATTATTAAACTAAATAAATGAATGATAAAAGTTGAGAATAAATCTCTAACTTTTACTCTAGGTAGTATAAAAATTTATTAAATTTTTGAAAAAAAACTATTAACAAAATATAATCCATTAATAATTAAAATTATCGATAAAAAAATCCGTTCATAAATTTGACGTATTTGCATCATAATTATATCTATCACTAGGTTATTTTTTGTTGGCCACAAATATTCATCCATAAATTTCACATTTATGTATGGAAAATTTTCAAAGAAACTTTATCAATAGATATATCTATTAATAAGTTATTTTTATTTATTATAATAATTTTATAAAAAAATTGAATAATAATAATAATAATTATTATTATTATTATATTTTATAATTAAATTATAAAATTTAAATAATAAAATAAAATTTAGATAAATAGTTATTAGAGTAATATTAGTAAAATTAAAATAAATAATACAGATGGTAAAATTACTAAACAGTTAATATAGTAATAATGATGATTAACTACTAGTGATTAACAAGACCCAAATATAAATATAAATGATAATTGTTAATAAATTTATTATTATTAAATTTATTATATTACTATTATTATTTTTATATCGTTATATTATAAAGCTAATAATAATCTATAATAATTCTATTTATAGAAATTAACAAAATGAAAAAATTAAAATAATTATTTTCATTATTGAATTTAAATGCTTAAATAAATTAAATTTGAAAGACATTATGTAAAAATAAATCATTAAATTTGTATTTAGGGATTATGGGAAACTCTAATGTATATGCCTCCTTCACTATCAGGGGTGTTCAGAACCGAACCAACCCAAAAAAAAACCGAAAACTGATCAAAAAAATCGAAAACCGATTAAAATCGCAAATTTTTGGATCACTTTGGATTTTTTTTTTCAGAACCACGTAGTTTGGTTCGGTTTGCAGTTTGGCATTTCAAAACCGAACCAAACCAAACCGAACCGCAATTATTAAATAATATTATATTTATTTTTAATTTTATTTCCCTAAACCCTAAACCAAAACCTAATCTACTGTCGTTGTCTATTACAATTTTCATCTTGTTAGACGCATCTTAGGGTTCCAAGGTTCCTTACTTGAAACTTCCTCCTTACTTTGATTTCATTATCTCATCGTTAACTCTTATTCAAATCTATCTTCATTACACCATTTCACTCTCTGCATGGTCAATAGAGATTGAAGAATACTTGTAAGATATTGAAAGAATTGAAATAGGTATTTTCATATTATACCTAAACTTTTTTATTGTCTAATTATTTTTTATCTACTTTTTTAATTCTATTGATTATTATATTTTATATGTTTCTAGAAATTGGTCCAGTCCTACCACTACATGAAGAGAATTCTGATGTTGAGTCTGATTAGTTCCTACAGAAATTAATTTTTATATGGTATAATGATTTCTTGACAAATTATGTTTTTTTCTTATAAAAAAGTGTCAAGAAATGTTTCAATTTGAATTTAACTAATCATGTTTTATTTTTTATAGGTTGTAATTATTGACATTTGACAATTGATCTACTTGAATTTTTTTTGTGTATTTTTGTTAGTGGTTTTGTCAAATATTATATTATTATTTTGTTGATATTAAATTAAAACAATATATGATTTGATGGTTAAAAAAATACATTTCTTCTATTCCATGTTTTTTTTAATNAAAATTGGTACTAAAAATACAAAAAATAATTATAAAATATAATTGAGCAAAAGTGTGCAAAAAATTAAATAGTAATATTATCATTTTTTGTTTTCAATCCTTTATCTAATCATATGAAATCTAGTCAATGATATAATTTTATTAGTTTATTATTTAAAAAGATAAAAATAGTCAATTATTAATAAAAAAATAAAATTAAAAATTTTAAAAAAAACCGCAAAAACCGATCCAAACCAAACCGCTAAAATTGGTTTGGTTTGGTTTGGTTCGGATTTTTTTTTATTTCAAACCGAACCAAACCGAACCGCAAATAATTTTTATATTTGGTTCGGATAAATTTTAGCGAAAAACCAAACCAAACCGCACCGTGAACATCCCTATTCACTATGGGTTCCTTCATCATTTTTTCTCTCTTCAACAAAATCGTCACATCTAATGTTTCCCTCTTCAACAAAATCGTCGCCTTTGTTGTATCACTTCGTTTGTAGAGCTCCAAATTCTCAACCCTATTGGAAATATGTCTCTCCTTAATTAAGAACTTAATTCTAGAAATTAAATATGATTTATTCTAACGTTTTAAAATTATTTCCTTGACTCTTGAGAACATGAATGTTCTTTTTGAAAAGATGAAGAACATTTAATATTCATTATCACTTTTGATGGAGAAACTTCAATTTTTTACTTAAAAGAGTTGGAGACACAAGAGTGTAGAAAAATCTAACTTATAAGTTGAAAAATAAAAGTGAGTTTGTGTTTCTATTGAGAGAAAAAAAAGAGTTTTCATCATTTCTTGATGAGATTTTGATAAATCATCTAAATGATGAATTAGTGTGTTACATCTTGGAAAGAGAGATATTTTGTAATTTTACTTTCGTAATAAAATTTTATATTAGGTTAGTCTCATGGTTTTTCCTTTTTTCTCATTGAGTAGGTTTTTCATATTAAAAAAAATATGTTATTTTCTTCTCCTATCATTTTTTTCACATAAACCTATTTTAAGTTACACATAAATATGGAAACTTTTATTCTTCTCCATAAACTACTCCTTTTCCCAACAAAATCGTTACCTTCATTGCATCTCTCTATCTATAGATCTCTAAACAACCCTTACGAACTCTACCATCTTATCTTGTTCGTTGCTCGTCTTCGTCCCAACATCTCCTTCCCCCTTCGCTTAACAATCTCTTTCTCATTCGCTTAAAACCTCATTATTGCCTCTTTCTGGTTGCCTTTTGTCTCTGATCTTTAAGCATAAGAATGGTTTAAATACTCTTAAGCTAGTCCACTTGCTTGGTGAGCGAAAAGAATATATTCGGACTCTCACTTCAAATTAAAACAACTAAGAACCCTCTTTAAAAACTTACTTTACACACGAATCTCGCAGACAAGAGTCGGCTCAAGGTCCTTAATGGCCTTTACTCAGGTTGGGTCAGCTCAAGAAGTGAAGTTAAAGTCGAAGGGCAGATGAAACGATGACTCTAACTAAAGTTACAAATCTTGCTTTACCCGAAGTGTTCAGCAACACAGTGTGATCAGCTATGGCGAATAAGCAATCAATAATATGCTTTGGGGAGAAAGCCTCTCTCTGAACGTGATGATGCTCTATTTGATTAGTAGATCGTGCGTGAACTTTTGAGTCTTTGGCTCTCATCATGAAAGATTTTAGGTATTCCTACCGGAAGACTAACAAGATAATAAACAGGTTATTTTCATACTTTTAACTAGCCGAACTTTTTGATGTGTCAGTGACTTGTAGAAAATACTCGAGTAGTTTATCTAAGACTTGGAGAGAAGTGACAATGGACTATGATCCAAAACTAAAAGCCATTAGATAAAAATAAGTGCACTTGTAGCATGATGTAGTATGTTGCCATTGGGACGTTTTTGTGATCGTTGAAAGATTCGTTGGATTCTAAGACCTTAACAATGGGAGCTCATGGCAATAGAGATTGAGAGTGGAAGGCAAAGTTAATGAGAGTTTTACTTTCACAACTACCACTAAGGAATAAGAGTGATGCTTTATTTTATATGTTTCAATTGATTTATCTGTTTGTGCTTTATTTTTTTATTCAATGAGGTAATCCTATTTTCCTTAAGATTGGTGTTATATTGTTTAGTGTATTCCTTATTTCCATGTACATTAGAATGTGCATTCGTTGTAACCTAACATCATGATATTTTTGTTGGTTTTGAATGGTATATGCTTACATTTGTATCATATTTAAGATTGTGAAGTGGACTTAGTTACTCATACAATCTTCAAAAGTTCCATGACTATACTATTATGCTCTCATTATTAATCATTAATAGATAATTTGGTTCTTCTAATATTTAAAAACACATGTCTAAACTTTATGCTAAAAGGATTTTATCGATTTCATTCTATTATTGTCCAAGAAAAATTAAGTAAAGACAATTTAGTTCTTTGTAAATAAGTTACTCATTCTTTTGATAGGTTAGATAAAATGTGTGTATTTCACAATAAATGCTTGTAATTATGCTTATAATGTTACAATTTGAGACCCACTTTCTTTTATATATAAAAGATTAATTATTTTGTATAATATATCAATGTAAGTAATAAAGATTATGATCTTTGATCAATTTAAATAAAATTTATTGGATGTTTAAATATTTAAGGTTGAAGGCAAAGTTGTTGTTGAGGTTAGTATTTCTTTTTTTAATTATGTGATTTTTAAGAAGAAAAAATATATTTGTATTTTGAGTTGTGTTGAATAATAATATTTGGTAAAATTTTAATTACATGAACTATTGATATATTGAGTTAAGTGTAATATAATATGTTCACTGTATTGTATATTTTATTTTCTTGATCGTAGTTCAAAAGATTTGAAGAAAAATTTAACTCAATTATTTTTTTTAATGTAAGATGTTGTTTCATCCATTTTTGAATAATACCTGTATGATGTTGTTTCATCTATTTTTTAATAATATCTAACGAGAAGAAAAAGGTAGAAATAAGGGAAGAAGGGGAGGGTATGACAGGAATATTATGAAAATATTCAGTATGAATGTGAGGGGACTAGAGGGGCAAGAATGAAAAGAAATTACCTAAGGCAAACTATTAGAAATGAAGGGATAGAAATCGCCTGTCTACAAGAAACAAAATGCGAAACAATAAATGAGGCTATGTGCAAATCCATTTGGGGTGACAATGAAGTTGAATGGGTGGTTAGCCCTACAATGAACAAGGCTGGGGGATTGCTCTCCATCTGGAAGAAAGGACAATTTAAATTGGAGAACACAATACAAGGAAAGGGTTATGTTGGAATATTAGGAAGATGGGGGTCAGAACAACAAGCATGTATGGTAATAATGTTTATGCACCGTGTGATGAGAAAGGAAAAAAACAACTATGGGAGGAACTGATATGGGTGAGACAAAATACAAGTCATAATATGTGGTGTCTAATGGGGGATTTCAACTCAATTAGGAGTCCAAATGAAAGGAAAGGAGTCGATGAAGCTAGAAATGAGTCACAGCAGATAAGGAGGTTCAATAATTTTATAGAAGGAATGAAGTTGTTTGACATACCAATGGTAGGAAGAAAATTTACTTGGTACAGGCCAAATGGCACATCTTTAAGTAGAATAGATAGGTTTCTAATATCAAAAGAGTGGCTGGAGACATCGCCTGAGTGTGTTCAGTATGTATTGTGCAGAACAGTATCAGATCATTGTGCGCTGGTGATGAGAAATTCATGTGCAGATTGGGGGCCCAAACCATTCCGGGTGATAGATGCGTGGATGGGAGCTAAGGGTTATGAGAAATTAGTCAAAGATTCATGGCAGATATATGAGAAAAGAGGGGCAGGATTATATAATATGAAGGAGAAATTGAAGTTACTTAAGTTCGATTTAAAGATGTGGAATAAGGAGGATTTTGGGGATATAAACCAAAATATGCAAAAGGTGACCGAAAAGATACATGATATGGACTTGGAGGATGAGAACGGAAATCTATGTGATGTGGGAAAAAAAGAAAGACAAAAACTATTTGCAGAATTAAGGAAGTTAAGTTTTAGAAAAGAATCATTAGCAAGGCAGAAATCCTAAGACTAGATGGTTGGCTCTTGGAGATTCCAATACGAAATTCTTCAATGCAATGGTTAACTGGAAAAGAGCTAAAAGTAATTTAAAAGGGATCATGATTGATGGGAGGTGGATAGATGACCCAAATATGGTGAAGAAGAAGATACATGATTATTTCTCTAGGAGATTTACGGAAAGTCAGGGGGAGAGACCTTTTTTGGATGGGATTCAATTTGAAACTATTAGCCTTGAAGATAATATAGGGCTCACAACAATGTTTGAGGAGCAAGAGGTGAAGGAGGCAGTATGGGATTGCGATGGGAATAAAAGTCCTGGTCCGAATGGATTTAACTTTGAATTTATAAAACATTTATGGAAAGTATTAAAGGATGACATTATGGAGGCTCTTATGGATTTCCACAAGAATGGGTGTTGGCCCAAAGGAAGCAATGCATCATTCATATCTCTCATTCCTAAAAAGGAAAATCCTGCTAATCTCAACGACTTCAGACCAATATCCCTTGTGGGTTGCATATACAAAATTATTACTAAGGTGTTGTCTAACAGATTAAAAAAGTATATTCACAAGTTAATTGATGATTCTCATAGTGCATTTTTAGGAGGGAGATGTATGTTGGATAGTGTGCTTGTGGCAAATGAAGTGGTGGATGAGATGAAGAGAAAAAGGGAAGCATAGACTAATTCTAAAGGTTGATTTTGAAAAAGCATATGACTCTGTGAGTTGGGATTTCTTATTCTACATGATGAGAAGATTCAATTTTTGTGAGAAGTGGATTGGGAGGATAAAAAATCTTTTGTTATCTGTTTCTGTCTCTGTTTTAGTCAATGGTAGTCCTACAAAAGAATTTATTCCGACTAAAGGACTTAGACAGGGCGACCCTTTGGCGCCTTTTCTTTTTCTGTTGGTGGTAGAAGGACTAGCAGGACTAGTGAGAAGTGTACAAAACAAAAGTATGTTGACAGGAGTGAAAGTTGGGAGGCTAGATGAGAAGGTCAGTTTGTTACAATTTGCTGATGATACAATTTTTTTCTGTGAGGCGACACACCAGAATGTCTTAATACTAAAAACTCTTCTCAGATGTTTTGAGCTCTCTTTAGGGTTGAAAGTTAATTTTTCTAAGAGTCGACTAGGTGGATTAGGGGTGGAAAGTAGAGTGTTGGAAGTGTTTGCAGATATCTTGAATTGCACACAAATGAGAATTCCTTTCATGTATCTGGGAATTCAAATTGGGGGAAATCAACGACATATACAGTTTTGGGAACCTATTCTCGACAAGATTCGGAAGAAACTGGCAAAATGGAAAGGTAAAAATATATCTTTCGGAGGTCGGGTATCTCTACTTAAAAATGTTTGAATTCGGTACCTTTATTTTATTTGTCATTTTTCAAAATGCCTAGTACCGTGATTAAGGAGGTAATGAAGATACAGAAAAGGTTCCTGTGGGGGTGGGGGAATGACTGGAGGAAAATCTATTGGGTGAAGTGGAATACAGTTTGTAAAGAAAGATGCAAAGGGGGGTTCGGAATAACTGATATCAGGTGTTTTAATATTGCTCTTTTGGCTAAGTGGAGGTGGTGACTTGAACATGAAAGTGGAGGGATATGGAAACAGGTAATGTTATCAAAATATGGGGGGTGGAGAGGTCTAGATGATTTGATAGGAGAAATGATTGTTCTACTTGGTGGAGAGATCTAGAAAAATTTGTGGGGCAAATGAAGTGGAAGGGAAATGGTTTCAAAATGAAATTGAATAGAAGGTGGGGAATGGTAGGAAGATTAAGTTCTGGCATGACAAATGGGTAGGGGATGAAACATATAAATCCAAATTCCATAGGTTGTATCTCAACTCTAACAATCAGAATGACACTATTGAGGAAATGGGTTGCTGGAAGGAATGTGAATGGGAGTGGAATATGAGGTGGAGGAGGAGGTGGTTTCAGTGGGAATAACTCCAATTGGAAAGATTAATAAATATTATAAATTCTAAGCAGCCAAAAGAGGGTGACGAAGATAAATGGTTATGGAAGAGTGGTGAGCTGGGAAGTTACTCTGTACATTCTGCATATAATCTTATATGGGAGCGTTTTCAACAGGACCAAGACTTGTAGGAGGAGGATAGAGAATTCTTCACAAGGCTATGGAAGATTAAAGCAATTCCTAAAGAAGTACATTTGGTTTAGAGAGCGGCAATTGGAGGAATAGCAACAAAGGACAACTTACAAAAAAGAGGAATCCAATTGGCAAATCTCATTGTGATTTATGTGGACTGCAAAGTGAAAATGTTGAACATTTATTCTTTGAATGTAAGGTAGCTAGTTTTGTTTGGGATAAATGTTATTTGTGGTTTGGAATAAATACATGTAGGGCAAGTAATCTAAAAAACATTTACTTCAACATTGTTGGATGACGGGAAATAAAGATCTTAAGAGTGTATGGAATATACTCTGGGTTGAAGTGGTATGGTCTATTTGGGTACATAGAAATGTGGTGGTATTTCGGGATGAAAAGGTAAGTGCTGAAGAGATTTTTAGTTTAATTCAAGTCAGAACTTGGTCGTGGATCATCAATAGAATTAACAAGAATTTTGGGACTTTTGCTCAATGGTATATAAATATTTTATCTTGTGTTGGGTAGGTTAAGTCATTGAATAGTAATAGGAGGGATAATTATCTTGTTAATTGCTGAATTTTCAGCACATCTTTTTATAATTATGTACTTGTAATTGTTTTAGGTACTTCTGGTACCAATTTTATAAATATACTTGTTTTTCCGATTAAAAAAAAAGCTAATGTTTTAAGATTATCAATTGTTTTAATATTTAAGAATATTATTTCTTATCCGAGTCAATTTAATATATAATTAAATGTTAAAAATATCACCACCAAACTTATTTGTTTCAAAACAAGTAAAATATTATTTAAAGTTAAAATATGTCAAAGTGGTACATAATTTATTTTTCTATATAATCTACTTGACATCCTTTGTTGTTATCTCCAACAATCTATCCAATTATCAAAAGTTTTTCGTTACGACCTTAAAGGTGAATTAGAGTACTTTATAATATAAGTGCATTTTAAAAAAATTAGATATCGATCCTATAAGTAAATTTCTTCAAGAAAGATTAACAACCAAGCCTCTATTTTATGATAATATGCGTACCTTTCAGCATAGTGACATCTAATTTTTGTTATTCACTACTACAAAATGATCATTTTACATCGTCAAATTTACATTAGTTTTAAGAAAAACCGATGTAAATATAAACGCGGTGGCATTTTTGTAAATAAAAAACAAGGTGAAAGCACATTTACATCGGTTCTTAAAAAAACCGATGTAAATTTGAACACATTTACATCGGTTGTAAAATAACCGATGTAAATATGCACATATTTAAATCGGTTGTAAAATAACCAATGTAAATATGTGCATATTTACATCGGTTCTTCAAATAACCGATGTAAATGTGTTTCATATCCTTAACTCAAAACCTGCACTGAGTCCTCTTATTTCACATTCATCCTCTCTGTTGTCTCTCAGGGCTCCTCTCTGTTGTCTCTCAGGCGCCTCTCTGTTGTCTCTCAGGGCGCCTCTCTGTTGTCTGTCAGGCCGCGACGAACAAAGTGAGTCTCTTCCTCTTCCGCCCCCATTAAACCCTATCTTCCACCTTCAATACATTTACTTTCCCTCAAAATTGAAGGTAAATAACATTATGAATTATATCTGTTGTTTTAGGTTAATATGTTGATATCTTCTATGGGATATGGATTTACACGGCAGGTCGAGGAATAGGCCTTGACAACAGCAAGCCTTTCTCCTTTTTTTCGTTTGTTTCTTCCACATGACTACTCGAGGGTTCTAAAAAGGGTTATGAGTGAGTACATATTTAAGCATTTGTTTGATTTTGTACGTTTGATTTTGTAACTTAAGCAAATTTATTGTAAGTTGCAGAGAACGGAGACTCAGGGAAAGCTTTTTGTCCGGGAGATTTGGAGTTGCACAAGAGGATGAAGGCTATGGGTGATCGTTTTGTGTAATTTGAATTTCAAATTTACATCGGTTGTTTAAATAACCGATGTAAATTTGTTTTTGCTTGAAGCAAATTTACATCGGTTATTTAAACAACCGATGTAAATTTGCTCTCAGATTTACATCGGTTACTTTTGAACCGATGTAAATTTGCTGCCCACATTTACATCGGCTTTATTTACATCGGTTTCAGAACCGATGTAAATTTGCATTTTTGTAGTAGTGATTTTATGTTTGAGTCATGCAAATGCAAATGAACTTTATATTGTAGATTTTGTTAATTACTTTATATTTGAAAAAAAATTAAAAGATTAAAAAATAAAATTATTTAATCAGAGGACTAAAAATATATATTTAAATTAAAAAACTAAAAATACATTTAAATTAAATTATAATTAATTTTAATGTTTGGTATGAATAATAATTTAATAAAAAATAAAATAAATTAAGACCTCACACTTCTAAAATATAATATTCTACGCTGAAGATAAACTTTAATTATTTTATGGAAAATTATAAATAAATATTTCAAATTCTAAATGAGACCTAGTAAGAAGAAAGAAATATAGAAACAACTCATATGAGCTTTTTATGCATTAAAAAATAAAATTTGAATCCTTACTGTATTACATTATTACTAACAACTTGGATTAATTTTGTTTTAATGGAAGAAGTTATAAAAAAAATTCAAAATAACATATTGTGATATTTATACTTGTTATTTTAAAAGAAATAATTTTTTATTCTCATGAAATAGTTTCTTACATTAAGAATAATTTAATTAAAGAACTAACCGTGTTACATAAATTGACTTTAATGAAATGTATTTTGAAAAAAAAAAAGAAAAAACCTTCAACTTAAAAAATTTAGAAGAATTTATTATCAATTCTAAATATTAAAAATATAAGATGTGATAGAAAAATAGAAATGAAAAGAAATTCAACATGTTTTAAAATAGAAGAGAAATATGATTAACCTTATTTTATTTAGTCATGCCATAGTTTATTACAAAAGAGTAAGCATTTATTTAGTGCTTACCTATTACACTTGTCTCTCTCATACGAGAAATCATCCATGACTTTTCAGGGTTAGTGGTGGTTCATGCAGTTGCAGTTGCAGTTGAAGCATATGAAAGTTTCTCAAACCGAATCCATAAGCGAGCCTCCTCACTCTTAGTCAGCACCAGACGCCTCTGTCTATTAGCGTCCACATCAACCGCAACGTAGCCACATGCACTACCGTCTACAGGACAGAACAAAAGGTTGTAGCCCCCAATCTCCACCGGAACGCTCTTAATTTTAAACCCACCGCGTACAGTGTTGTCGTAGCCAGTAAGCTTGATAGGGAGTTCCTCACCTAAACCCTTCACAACAGTCCACTCAGAAGGAGTAGGAGCACACGGGGGAACAAAAGTGAACCCTATGTACAAACTAAGACCTTGGTAGATCCAGGGGATTTTGGCTAGGGATGAAATTTGTACTGGTAAGCCGTTAGAGAAGGGAGAGGGATTCTGGACAACAGTTAAAGGGCAAGTTTCGTTTCCTGTTGCAGCAAATTCTACTCCACCTCCGTTTCCAGTTATTATAACTGACCTCAGATAATATATTCCTCCATTGCTAAGAACATTACCATCAGTGTCGAGCACATCTTGAGCAATGGCTGAAGGATGGTATGTGGTGAAGGCAGAAAGTAGAAAGAGAGCGAGGAAGGTGGTGGTAGTCATCTTCATTTCTTAGGCTTAGGCAGCTCTGGAGGGTTGTGTGTGGATTAGCAATCTACCAAGAATCTATTTATAGACGGTCATGAACTCAGTCATGGATAAATACGATAAGGGTGGAAAAGATTTTTTATATAAATTTATAGCATTTCAGAAAAATATATATATATATTACGAATAGTGGTTGCAGATAGCAAGATACTAAAAGTGTTTACGTAAAATATTAGTAGTTATTATACATATAAAGACTAATTAGGTTTTATGGTTTAGAGTTGAATAAAAACTAGATTTAAGTCTATTTATTATTTATTTTATTATAAAAATCAATTTACTTGTAACCAGTAAAATGTAAATAAATTTACATAGTTCATATATGCCATCAAACCTTTCATAAAACTAAAATTATAAATGACTCAAATTTTTATATTCTATTTATCTAACTTATGTGTCAGATTTTATTTTAAAATTAATTAATATTAAATAACTTAATAGATATATAAATTATATTTTACAAGTTGATATAAGTGAGTTTTTTTTCTATATCTTTTCTCTATAAATACTTATCAAATTAGGTAATCATATTTTAGCAAATATTGTAAATTGAGAAAGACGATATAGTATTTCCTTAACATTATTCCTTTATGGATGTGTGTCGAAGCATACAAATTTATTAGAATAAGTAACAAATGTGAGATTCAGGTTAAATTTTATTCTAAAACCAATTGATACTAAGTGAAGTGAGTCAATAGATATATAAGTTGCACTCTACAAATTGAGATAGGTGATATTGGTTTTCTCACAACATCTCTCATATACAAATATCTATCATAAACGATCATATTTTAATAAATATTGTAAATTAAGACAAATGATATAAGACTTTTTTAAAATTATCAAGTTTTTGTATTCGAGACTGATGATTGAGTAAAAGAAAGGAATAAGAAGAAAATGAGTAAAGAAGATTGATAAATATATATTACAAAAATACAACTCCAACCACATGAACAAAGAAATTAGATTGGTCATGAATGTTCAAATGAAATTCTTGTTCAACAATCTTTAAAGACAAAAAAGAATGACCAATCAAAAGAGGAAAACTAAAGTAAAAGATACACATATTATAGTGATAACAATGAAAAGGAGGTCAATATTAGAAATTCATGTCTCTTAACTTAAAATGCCACAATTAAGGGTCATAGATCAAGGTACCTATTTGAACTCACAAGGGTTGGAATTGTGTTTTGACCTAGCAAGGGTTTATAATTGGGATTCAAGCTTACGAGATTTAGAGTTAGAATTCGACCTTGTGACGGTGAAGATCTAGGTTTAAGCTCTCTAATTTTAAATTTAAATCAAATTAGAAGTTATTCTATTATATTTAAAAAGCTCTTAATTATAAAACAAGAATATTTTTAAGTTATAAAAAATATATCAAAACAAAAAAATTGACTATATGAAAAAGAAAATAAAATTATAACTAGAGAAAAAAATGAAAAAATTAGGAAAAGAAATAAAAAAGAGAATGAAAAACATAAATTAGATTATTTATATATGAATTTGTTAAACTAAATGAGTCTATAATAACTAGGTTGCATGAATTAAATATTATTTATTTGTTTATATGGATATGCAAGCTAGTTTACCTCATCTCCATCATTTGACCCATGTAGAGTATCAACTACGTAGGATAACCCTAAGTAATTTTACCTTAAGTTATATCTAAAAATAGATGAAAAAGAATTTAATTTTAATTCTTTTTTAAATTTATGACACTTGACAAAAATTGAAATTTGTTACCTCCATTTCCATATTTTTATTGATTTTAATCCAACCTGTATTAGGAAATACAAAACAAAAGTAATAGGGACTCAAAGTCATCACATTACTTTTAGAAAAATAAATCATCACAAACACATTTTTATTATTTACACTATTAGAATAAAATGAAGCAAGAAGACATGTAAGAATAATGAGTTTTGTATTCACCAATTTTATATTCATCACCATAAACATGTCTAATGTTTTTTTGTTGTTTAACTTAACCCAACCATGTGTATATCATGGATTATAATGAAATTCAAAAGCAAATTATTAAATAGAACGAAGAAATTAGTTAAATTTTTTCAAATCATAAACTATTATAATATTATTTTAATTTCATGAATAACTAAATTACAAAATCATATATATATATATATATATATTATTAGAATAACATGTTCGGTAATTATAAATAAAAATAAATATGTCGATAATTTCTATAAAAAAAACAAAAACCCATCAATAAATTTGATTGAGAATGAAATTATTGACAAATTTTTATACGTGAAAAATCTATCACGAATTTTGTTTTTTTTAAATCCAAAAAAAAAGGTATATATATATATATATATATATATATATATATATTCTGAGTGCCAAATATATATTTTGTCCTTAATGAAGGAACTTATATCGTTTTTGTAACCATCTTATGCAATGTGTCGTTTTAAATTTAGCAATTACGCGATTATAATGGTCCCATATTCGGAAGCGACTGTGATATTTGAAGGACATGATAGTTGTAGTTTTGGTTGTACCCAAATTACTCATCTTCCCGCCTCATATTCAAGATTGCATTTTTGGCCACCAATACTCAAATTCTAATTAAATAAATATGTTCATTGTTTGCTTGCATGTGCTAAATTTAAGCATCTCAATCATGGATTTCTATTTATTCAAAAATATATTTTTATTTATTACTTTAACGAGTTGGTATATTTTAAAATTCAATATATGGTAAAAAACTTTTTGATTAATTTTTATTTTTGGGCAAGGTTATTAGAGAAGTTAAATGAAGGATTACAAGTTAATCAGAAATAATATTTTTATAAATAGTAAGTTAATTAATTCATTTAAAAATTTTAGTAAAAATATTTATTCAATTTGTTGATTAGTGTAAAATGGCATGCTTAATTATTCTATTACACTTTAAAATTTCACAATTATATCAATTTTGAAATAGTTTTAATGTAAAAAGCACATAAATTGAAAAATATAGTAAACATTAATTTGGAAAAATTCAGAACTATAAGAAAATAATATAACATGAATAGTAAAATACATAATATAAAAAAATATAATTAAAATGTTTGATATGTAAATAAAAAAAAAGTTTAAAATTAATCAATTACTAAAATTATAAATCTTCCAAATTATAATTTTACCGTAAATTTTATATAAAACATCATAGATTCATATTTATTTATATCATTCACTATATCTTTATATCTTTATATTTTAAAATTTTTATTTTAGTTATTTTATATTTATTTGTTTCTTTCATAAACACTTTTATCATTTAATGAGTTTTTGTCAATAGTTTTTAGCTACCAACTTCCCATTTTAGCTACCAGCTAATTTATTTATTTATTTTTTTAACTTTCAGCTTCCAAATTTTAATGAAATTTGTTGTTAATTTTGTCAACAAAAAAAAAAATTAACTATTTGGATTCGTAGATTTGTATTCTGCACAAATAATTATTAAGTTTATAAGTGCAAATATGTTTAATTAGTACCACTCTTATGATCTTTATTGACTTAAATACATTTTAAGATGGTTGAATATGATCATATATGATTAATATGATCAAATATATATTAGTTCCTCCAATTTTTTTTAGTTTAAAATAATTAATATTTTATAGTTTTTATCCTTAACTATAATAAATTTAGTGTCTCATTTTGTCTCGTCTGCATTCAATTTTAAAAAATAAATAAGATATTTCTAACCTAATTGCTAATTTACGAGTTATACATACCAATTCACATAATAATTCAAAAAATTCAAAAAATTAATTTTAAAATGTTTTCATTAATTATATATATATATATATATATTTTGTATTATAATTATTCTTTTTTTTTTCTTTCTCTTTTATCTTTATTCATTATTAGTAAAATATTTCTAATAATCATATATACTAGTTTTATCTTCTTTTTTTTTCTCATTTTCAATCATTTTATATTTTTTTCATCATCTTTAAAAAATTTATAATAATTTATCTAATTAGATTAAATATTATTTTCTTATGCACACAAACCTGTCTTACCTCATTATTTAATTTACACGAATTATGGAAAATGGATAAAATGAACTATATGCTAAAATGTTCAATTTATCTCAATTTTTTTATGACAAACTTGAAAATTGATCCATCCCATCATTCTCCCTATATAATTTTATTGGAGTTCGACTAACTTAAATGTCTTGTCGAAAAATTAATTTTTTATTTTAAATAAGTTATTCCGATTATGTTATTAGCATGTAAATTTAGAGATATAAGTGTAATTGTAACATATAATAGGTTTTTACTCATAAATCATAAAATATTTTTTAATTAAATGAAAAGGATGAGTCGACTGAACTTAAAATATACCTATAATAAAATTGAAAATAAATTTAATTAAAATTATAAAAGAATTAAAACATATTTAACTTAAAATAAATTATGTTTTACTTTAACTATAACCCATCTTATACTGTTACTTACGATTGTCTTTTAAGTAATTACATGCCAACTTTATTTATATAGTTATGTATATGGTTGAGCTAGTAATGAAATATTTTATATAACTACACTTTCTTTCTTTTTTACGTTATATCTCTTTATCCATCATTAGTTTACATTGCATTTATTTTTTCTTTTTATTTATATAATTTATTGATATAAAAAAAAAATCCTTTTATTTATTAAATGATTAATAATATATACATATATTCTTAATAAAAACTTAAGTCTCTCTTTAATGAAGGAATAGTTTGGATGTGTATCTAATATTTTTCTTATACAATACTCACTTGTAATCAGGGTGTCTATAAATAGATGTTTGGAACGATGCTTGTTCACACAAACTGAAGAAGATAAGCCTTCCAGATCCTGCTAAGAAATGAAGAGTACGACCTTGCTCTCTCTCTTTCTATTCTGTGTCTTCACCACATACCTTCCTTCAGCCATTGCTCAAGATGTGCTCGACACTGATGGTAATACTCTTCGCAATGGAGGCATATATTATCTGAGGTCAGTTATAATAACTGCAAACGGCGGTGGAGTAGAATTTGCTGCAACAGGAAACGAAACTTGCCCTTTAACTGTTGTCCAGAATCCTTCTCCCTTCTCCAACGGCTTACCAGTAAAAATTTCATCCCTATTCAGAATCAAATGGATTTCCGAAGGTCTTATTCTGTACATTGGGTTCACTTCTGTTCCCCCATGTGCTCCTACTCCTTCTGAGTGGACTGTTGTGAAGGGTTTAGGAGAGGAACTCCCTATCAAGCTTACTGGCTACGACAACACTGTACGCGGTTGGTTTCATATTAAGAGCGTTCCGGTGGAGATTGGGGGCTACAACATTTTGTTCTGTCCTGAAGACGGTAGTGCATGTGGCTACGTTGCAGTTGATGTGGAAGCTAATAGACAGAGGCGTCTGGTGCTGACTCAAAGTGAGGAGGATCGCTTGTGGGTTCGGTTTGAGAAACTTTCATATTCTTCAACTGCAACTGCATGAACCACCACTAACCCTGAAAAGTCATGTGTGATTTCTCGTGTGAGAGAGACAAGTGTAATGGGTAAGCACTAAATAAATGCTTACTCTGTTGTAATAAACTATGCCATGACTAAATGAAATAAGGTTAATCATATTTCTCTTCTATTTTAACACATGTTGAATTTCTTTTTATTTCTATTTTTCTATCCCATCTTATCATTTTTAATCTTTAGAATTGATAATAAATTCTTCTAAATTTTTTAAGTTGAAGGTTTTTTTTTTTTTTCAAAATATATTTCATTAAAGTCAATTTATGTAACACGGTTATTTCTTTAATTAAATTATTCTTAATGTAAGAAGATATTTTATGTGAATAAAAAATATTTCTTTTAAAATAACAAGTATAAATATCACAATATGTTATTTTGAATTTTTTTATAACTTCTTCCATTAAAACAAAATTAATCCATGTTGTTAGTGATAATATATTTTTTTATATTTCTTTCTTCTTACTAGGTCTCATTTAAAATTTGAAATGTTTATCTATAATTTTGCATAAAATAATTAAAGTTTATCTTCGGCGTAGAATATTCTATTTTAGAAGTGTGAGATCTTAATTTATTTTATTTCCAAACATTAAAATAAATTATAATTTAATTTAAATATATTTTTAGTCTTTTAATTTAAATATATATTTTTTTAGTCCTCTGATTAAATAATTTTATTTTTTAATCTTTTAATTTTTCAATATTTTTTTTCAATTTTTTAGATTAGATGAAATCAATAACGATATTATTATTATATACTGTAAAATTTTTATAGTAGTACATGAATGTTCCATTTATATACACATTAAATTTGATTCGATCTCTTTCTTTTCTTTTCTCTTATACTTCCTTTATCTATTTCTTCTCTCTGTAATCTAGAAAAGGATATGATTATAAAGAATAAGATACATTAAAATTAGTGATGGGGCTCAACTTTGAAAAGCATTTTTTTGAAGCCAAAGAAACATACCATTTTAAATGTTGTATAATTTCTTGACATTGAATGTTATTTAAAAACTATTTAAAAATAATTAATAGTATTTATGTAATTCTTTATTAATATAACTGTTATAATAATTTAAGATTTATTTATTATTCTTTATAATATTTTTGAATTAATAGAAAAAGAAAAGAAAAAGAGAGAAATTTTTTATATTTGCTTAATATTTCTTGCTTTAGGTTGTTTTTATTGTTGGTTGTTATTTTGGGTTTATTTAATGTTTGAATTTTGGTTAATGTGGGGTGTTTTAGGTTTTAATTATTGATTCATTAGTCATATTATTTCTCACCTTAAGTGTAATAATGCATAATTATACCCTTGGATTAAAGAAAAACTTCTTTTCGAAACCTTTAATAAATTTAATATCAAATTAATTAAAAAGATTAAAAATATTTTGTCATTTAGTTATTTATGAAATGAAAATAAATATTCTAATAGTTTATGATTTAAAATAATTCAGATCTAACTTGTTTGTTTTATTTAATACTTTATTTAATACATACTTGGTGGTTTAAGGTAAATAAGAGAAAACATTAGACGATAAAATTAGTGATTACGAAACTCATTATTATTGTAACTTGTCATTTTGCTTTATTTTATTTTAATAGTGTAAATGATAAAAAAATGTTTGTAATGATTTATTTTCTAAAAAGTAATGTGATGACTTTAAGTCTATAATTTTTGTTTTGTATTTTTCCTAATGCAACATGGTGAGATGATAGGTTTCAATAAAATTAATAAAAATATAGAAATGGAGATAACAAAATTGAAAACTTTTGTGAAGTGTCATAAATTAAAAAAAAATTAAAATTAAATTATTTTTCATCTATTTTTAGATATAACGAAAATGTTATGATAGAATAACTTCCTAGCTTATCACTCTTCCATAACTATTTATCTTTGTCACTTTCTTTTGTCTGCTTAGAATTTATAATATTTATTAATATTTTCAATAGAAGTTCTTCCCATTGAAATCACTTTCTCCTCCACCTAATATTCCATTCCCATTCATTTTTCTTCCAACAACTCATTTCTTCAATAGTTTCATTCTGATTGATAGAGTTAAAATACAAGTTATGGATAATTTTTTAAGTGAATGGAAAAATATAAAATTAGGTGGATGATTTGTGAAATATCCCTTCCAAGTTAACTTAATTTTTATATTACAAGTTCACCATTGAACTTGAACTTTGACATGAAAAGAAAAATGAATATAATGCATTATGCATTGTGAGAACAACCATCACTTTTTGGAGTTCTAAAAAACATGAATGTTTTAAAATTTTATTTAAAAAATAATAAAAATCATGTTTTATAATATATATTTTTCTTTTTTTTAATTGAACTAATGATGTTGTGATAATGATACATGTTTGTATTAAATATATTTCATTTGAATGTTATTGAATATATTACATGAAGGATTATTGAAAATCAAATTTCATTATCCTCTACACTTTTGAATATCCTTAGAATGTATATATATGTAATTTTCTAACTTGTAGTTAAGCATTAAATATTGTTGTCATTTACTTATCAAGAAAGAAAAAGTAAAAAGTACTTTTTTCTCATGAGTTTGAGAAGATAAAAGCCTAAAAAAAAAATTAATGGGTTATCATTTCAAAGGGTTAAAATTGAACAAACATTGAACATAAGTTTTAATAAAACAATGTTGATCTTTACATAAAATCAATTACTTGCATGAGTGCAAAAATACTGCTTTAAGGCTTATTAGAAAAAAGAATAATAAAACAAATTGGAAGTTAAAGAAAGGGAAAAGAGGAAAATGGGTAAAGAAGATTGATAAATATATATTACCAAAACTACAATCCAACCACATGAACAAAGAAATTAGATTGGTCATGAATCTTCAAATGAAATTCTTGTTCAACCATCTTTAAAAGCAAAAAAGAATGACCAATCAAAAGACAAAACGTAAAGTAAAAATACACATATTAGAGTGATAACAATGAAAAGGAGGTCAATATTAGAATTTCATGTCTTTTAACTTAAGATTCTACATGTGACTACATATTTGAAAGCTTACGAAATTTAGGATTAGGATTTGATCTTGTGAGGATGAAGATCTAGATTTAAGTTCTCTGATTTCAAATCAAATTAGAAATTATTCTAATATATTTAGAAAAATCTTAATTATAAAATAAGAAACAATATCCATAATATTTTTGAGTTATAAAAAATATATCAAACCAAAGAAATTGGCTATATGAAGAAATAAAATTATAACTAGAGAAAAAGATGAAAGAATTAGAAAAGAAAACAAGAAAGAGATTGGAAAAATATAAATTAGATTGCATATATGTGAATTTATTAGGTGGAATGAGTTTATAATAATTAGGTTGAAGGAATTAAATATTATTTATTTGTTTATATGGATATGCAAGCTAGGTCACGCCCTGGTGTCATTTGACCCATGTAGAGTATCAGTTATATAGGTAACCCTAAGTGGATTATGAATTGAAATGTATATTTTACTCCAGCTTTTTCATAACAAACTTATGGATTATAATCATATGTAACTCAATCTACATTTTTGGAAGAGTTTTCAACAGGACCAAGACTTGAAGGAGGAGGATAAAGAATTCTTCACAAGGCTATGGAAGATTAAAACAATTCCTAAAGCAGTACATTTGGTTTGGAGAGCGGCAATTGGAGGAATAGCAACAAAGGACAACTTACAAAAAAGAGGAATCCAATTGGCAAATTTCAATTGTGATTTATGTGGACTGCAAAGTGAAAATGTTGAACATTTATTTTTTGAATGTAAGGTAGCTAGTACTGTTTGGGATAAATGTTATTTGTGGTTTGGAATAAATACATGTAGGGCAAGTAATCTAAAAAAGCATTTACTTCAACATTGTTGGATGACTGGAAATAAAGATCTTAAGAGTGTATGGAATATACTCTAGGTTGGAGTGATGTGGTCTATTTGGCTACATAGAAATGAGGTGCTATTTCGGAATGAAAAAGTAAGTACAAATGAGATTTTTGGTTTAATTCAAGTCAGAATTTGGTTATGGATCATTAATAGAGTAAATAATAATTTTGGGATTTTTGCTCAATGGTGTATAAATCTTTTATCTTGTGTAGGATAGGTTAAGTCTTTAGATAGTAATGGAAGGGATAATAATATTGTTAATTACTAAATTTTCAGCACATCTTTTTACAATTATGTAATTGTAATTGTTTTGGTACTTCTGGTACCAATTTTATTAATATATTTATTTTTATCGATAAAAAAAAACTTAAAAAAATACAAAAATAACTAGTATTATAATAGTCATAATAATTTCTTTTCAAAGGCAGGAAAGAGATTAACTCAATAGAAATCCATTATTCCTTGATACAAAGCGAAAATCATGTCAACTACATTTATTTTTAAAAAATTAAAAGTTGTATATGATTTCAACTTTGAACTTTTCATCTACCCTCAATTTTTTTCATAAAATTGTGTTTCAAAGATAGGATTTATTTAAATTTAAGAAAATATACCTATTTTTATAAAATATAAAAAAAAAATTACACTATTTTTCAAAAGAAACCCATGAAGGATTTATTTAAGGTGTTTTTGTTTTATGGAAATTTGAAATGGGTGGTTTAAATTGTCTCCATATAGACTTAGTTATTGCGAACGTGACGGAGGATTGTTGAAAGCGTGGACAGATTTTCTTTTTGAAAAATACAAGTGAGATTTTATTATAGCTTAGGACCACATCAATCATAAATGTTGAACAGTACAAAATTTGGTAAAGGTTAAGAAGTGTTTATATCTCTTGTCTAATAATGTTTACTGGAATATCATCGTCTGATTTAGTAAATATTTGTAAAAAAATATATTGGAAAAAAATTATATTCTACTTTAATTTACAGTGACTTATATATTTATTAAATCAGTAGTTAGTTTACTTAATACCAATTTGTTTTATAATAAAATTTAATATGATATTAAGTCTAAATTTTACATTTATTATCTGTTTTAATAAGTTTGTCTAGTTCAACATACATCTATAAAGGGATGGTGTTAAAGAATTCTATATTATCTTTCTCAATTACAATATTTATTAGAATAAAATTGTTTAATTCGATATTTATAAAAAAAAAATATTAAAAAAAAATTCATATATCTCAATTTATAGAATATGATTTATATATTTATTATATTGGGATAGTAATTTATATAATATGGTTTATATATTTATTATATTAGGATAGGTGAAATAGAAAAATTTGAATCATTTATAATTTTAATTTAGTTAAAGCCTTCGTGATTTTGTTAAAGCCTTCGTGACAAATGTGGACTGTGTAAATTTATTTACAATTTACTGTTACAAGTAAATCAAATTTTTATAATAAAAGAAATAATAAATAGACTTAAATCTATTTTTTATTCATCTCTAAATCATAAAACCTAATTAGTTTTGTAATATTTTACATAACACCTTTAGTATCTAGCTATCTGCAACCACTATTTGTAATATTTTATATATTTTTTTTCTGAAATGCTATAAATTTATATAAAAATCTTTTCCACCCTTATCGTATACCACGACTAACTTCATGACCGTCTAAATAAATTCTTGGTAGATTGCTTATCCACACACAACCCTCCAAAGCTGCCTAAGCCTAAGAAATGAAGATGACTACCACCACCTTCCTCGCTCTCTTTCTACTTTCTTCCTTCACCACATACCTTCCTTCAACCATTGCTCAAGATGTGCTCGACACTGATGGTAATATTCTTCGCAATGGAGGCATATATTATCTGAGGCCAGTCATAATAACTGCAAACGGGGGTGGGGTAGAATTTGCTGCAACAGGAAACGAAACTTGCCCTTTAACTGTTGTCCAGAATCCCTCTCCCTTCTCTGAAGGCTCGCCAGTACATATTTCATCCCTAGCCAGAATCCCCTGGATCTCCCAAGGTCTTAGTTTGTACATTGGCTTCACTTCTGTTCCCCCGTGTGCTCCTACTCCTTCTGAGTGGACTGTTGTGAAGGGCTTACGAGAGGAACCCTCTATCAAACTTACTGGCTACGACAACACTGAACGCGGTGGGTTTCAAATTAAGAGCGTTCCGGTGGAGATTGGAGGCTACAACCTTTTGTTCTGTCCTGATGACGGTTGTGCATGTAGCTACGTTGCAGTTGGTGTGGAAGCTAATAGACAGAGGCCTCTGGTTCTGACTAAGAGTGAGGAGGCTCCCTTGTGGATTCGGTTTCAGAAATTTTCAGATGATGCTTCAACTGCAACGCATGAACCACCACTAACCCTGAAGAGTCATGTAGTGATTTCTTTTTATTTATATTTTTCTCTATCACATCTTATCATTTTTAATATTTAGAATTGATGATAAATTCTTCTAAATTTTTTAAGTTGAAGGTTTTTTTTTTTTTTTTCAAAAAATATTTCTTAAAGTCAATTTATGTAACACGGTTAGTTCTTTCTAATTAAACTATTCTTAATGTAAGAAACTATTTCATGAGAATAAAAAATTATTTCTTTTAAAATAATATTTTGAATTTTTTTATACCTTCTTTCATTAAAGCAAAATTAATCCAAGTTGTTTAGTAATAATGTAATACAGTAAGGATTCAAATTTATATTTTTAATACATAAAAAACTCATATGAATTGCTTTTATATTTCTTTCTTCTTACTAGGTCTCATTTAGAATTTGAAATGTTTATCTATAATTTTTCATAAAATAATTCAAGTTTATCTTCGGCGTAGAATATTCTATTTTAGAAGTGTGAGTTCTTAATTTATTTTATTTTTTTATTAAATTATTATTCATACCAAACATTAAAATTAATTATAATTTAATTTAAATATACTTTTAGTTTTTTAATTTAAAGATATTTTTTCTTTTATTCCTCTGATTAAATAATTTTATTTTTTAATCTTTTAATTTTTGAAGTTTTTTTTCAAATTTTTAGATTAGATGACATTAGGAACTATATTAATATATTATTATTATTATTATTATTATTATATAATGTAAATTTTTTTATAGTGGACACATGTAGGCATTAAATTTGATTCGACCTCTTTCTTTTCTTTTTCTCTTATACTCCCTTTAGCTATTTCCACTCTCTGCAATCTAGAAAAGGGTATGGTTATAAAGAATAAGATACATGAAATTAGTGATGAGGCTCAATGTTGAAACACATTTTTTTGAAACCAAAGAAACATACCATTTTAACGATGTTGTATGAGTTTTTGACTTGACCTTTCTTAGATTTAACTCATTATTTGATTTACTCAAACCACTACCACTAGTCACAAGAAGCTCCAAAACTCTATCCCATCAAATTCCAATCATAAATAAATTCACAATTAGTTAAACACATAACAATTAATATTTGATTTTATTATTAATGATGAAAAAGAATTTGATAAGGAAGATAAAACTGATGGTTGGAGGGTTAGGTGGCACCGTGAAGAGATCTAGAAAAGCTATTGTAGAAAAGTTGAATCGAAGAAATCTCACCTTTATGTGAAAAAAGAATTTAGTATAAAATTAGGGTAATGGCAATATAAAATTATTTAGTGTTAAATTAAGTAAATAATAAGCGTGAGAGATTCAGAGGAGAGGGTGTTACGATGTTGACATTATGATATTTTTAGGCATGAAAATTAGATGGAAATATATTAAACATCGTACAATTTTTAAAACATTATTATTTATTTAAATTTAAAAATTGGAAGTATAAAATTTTTAATTCAAAATAAGGAATTGTTACTTTCATGAAAATGAAAAATAATAAAAATTTTCTATTTTTCTTAATTATAATAAAAAGTTAGTTTAATGGTTAGTGATGAAAATAACTCTTATATGGCATAATATACTTTAATATTTAAACAATAATTTTTGTTCAAAAGAATGTGATTTTAGTTCTACAAATATTTAAGAAGAAAAATAAAGTATGTGAAAAATATATGTTTGAAAAACATTATTATCAACATTTTAAAAACAAAAAACAAAAAAAAAATTAAAGAAGTGTTTGCTGCACACAAATGTATTAGGTCCAATAAATATCATTTCTCATTTTTAAAATAAGTATTTTAATTATTTATTGATAACTTGACTCATATGACATAATTTTATTTCATGAAAAAAAAAATTGAAGTATTATGTATTTAAGAAATTTAAAGAATTTATTAAGAAATAAAGTGGAAATTCATAAAAATCTTGAGAAATGATAAAGGGAAAAGAATATCTTTCCAATAAATTTATCACTCTTTATAATATCTTTGAATTAATAATAATAAAAATATTTAATATTTGCTTAGTATTTCTTATTCTAGGTTGTTCCCATTATTTATCTTGGGTTTACTTTATATTTTGAATTCTGGTTTGTCATAGTGTTCTAAGTCCTAATTATTGATTCAATAGTCATGATATTTCCTACTTTAGGTGTAATAATAATTATAAGGAATTATATCTTGGACTAAAGAAAAACTTATCTTCAAAAAACCTAATATCAAATTAATTAGAAACTTAGAAATATTCTCATTTAGTTATTCATGAAATGAAAATAATATTTTAATATATAGTTTATGATTTGAAAAAATTTAGATTTAACTTGTTTGCATGATTTAATTTTTTTTTTTTAATTTCATTATAATGCATGATACACACTTGGTGGTTTAAGTTAGACAACAGAAAATATTAGAGGATGTTTATGGTGATGAAGATAAAATTGGTGGTTAGAAAACTCATTATTGTTACATGTCATCTCGCTTCAATGCGATGATTTTAAGTCATTATGACTTTTTATATTTTTCCTAATGTAATTAGATGATAGGTTTTAATAAAATCAATAAAAATATAAAAATGGAGGTAATAAAATTGAAAATTTTTGTGAAGTCTCATAAATTTTAAAAAAATAAAAATAAAATTCTTTTATATTTATTTTTAGATATAATGAAAAGGTTAGAGATGAAAATGTACATCGAGTTACATATGATCATAACACACAAGTTTGGTATGAAGAATTAAAGTGAAATATACATTTCAATTCATAATTTACTTAGAATTATTCTATATAACTAATACTTTACATAGGTCAAATGACGAGATAAGGTGAATTAACTTGCATATCCATATAAATAAATAAATAATATTTAATTCATTCAACTTAATTATTATAGACTCATTCAATCTAACAAATTTACATATAAGTAACCTAATTTATGTTTTTCCAATCTCTTTCCTAATTCTTTCATATTTTCTCTAGGTATAATTTTATTTTCTTCTTCATATAGCAAATATAGCAAATTTCTTTGTTTTGATATATTTTTTATAACTTAAAAATATTATAAATATGGTTTCTTATTTTATATTTAAACATTTTCTAAATATAATAGAATAACTTCTATTTTGATTTGAAATTAGAAAGTTTGAACCTAGATCTTCACCCTTACAAGGTTGAACCCCAACCCAAATCTCATAAACTTTGAATATCAATTCTAAATTCTTGCGAGGTCAAAATCCAATTCCAAATCTCATGACTTCAAATGCGAACCTCAAATGAGATGAACTATGACCCTCACATGTGCCATCTTAAATTAAGAGATATGAAACTCTTATATTGGCCTCATTTTCACCATTGTCACTGTAAAATTATTTGTGTGTCTCTTAATTTACTTTTCCTCTTTTGATTGGTCATTTTTTCTTTTAAGATTATTGAATGAGAATTGCATTTTGAAGATTCATGATAAATCTAATTTTTTTTCATGTGGTTTGAGGTTTATTTTTATTTTTGGTAATATATATTTATCAATCTTCTTTACTTATTTTCCTCTTTTTCCTTTCTTTGACTTCCAATTTGTTTTATTATTTTTTTTTTCTAATAATTTGTTATTAAATAGTATTTTTTACATTTGTGTAGGTAATTGATTTATGTAAAGATCAACATTGTTTTTTTAAAACCTATGTTCAATGATTTGTTTGTTCAATTTTAACTCTCTTAAATGACAACCCATTGATTTTGTTTTAGGCTTTTAGCTTCTCAAACTCATGAACATCAAATACTTTTTTACTTCTTCTTTTTTTCTTGATAAGTAAAGGATAACAATATTTAGTGCTTAACTACAAGTTAGAAAATTATATTCAAAAGTGTAGAGGGTAATGAAATTTGGTTTCCCAAATGTAATAAAATGTGGTTTCCAACAATCCTTCTTCTACTTCCTATACCTATAACCATACCTAGCTCCTTCATGTAATATATTCAATAAACACTCAGAGGCAATATATTTAGTACAAACAGATATCATTATTACAACATCATTGGTTCAATTTAAGAAAGAGAAAAACATATATTCAAGGAAACAAAACGTGTACCTAAATGAAGATCACCTATTAATCCATGAAATGATGGAAGACCACCTACTAAAGGAAGAAGAAGACTTGGTTGTGGCAACCACAAAATGAGAGACAGTGTGTAACGAGACTTGGTTCGAGCAGAGAACACAACAAGTATAGATAAAAGCGAACACAACATGAAGATGAGTTACGAGGAGATTAGAGATAGACTGAGAATTGTGGTAGGGACAATTAATGAAACAACGCATCAATGGGATGAAGTTAAGATTTTGTGTTCGTGAGTTCCACGATAAATTAAATGATTTTTTACATTGATTATTTTGAATAGTATCACTTTTTACATCAATTAATAAATAATTGATCTAGAAAAATTATTTTTAATTATAATAATATCACCATAATATTCAATATTATTTTTATATATCTTATTTTTGTTCACACTCATAAAGAACTAATAATTATACCAAATGCTTATTTAGTAGCAATATATCTACATGTATTACATTTATGGTGAAATTAACTACAAATTGAGATGATTACTTGATTAAGTTTCATCATTTCTCATAAACATTTATCATGAATTACTTTATTTTTATCTTAACCGTTTCTTTATTTTTCCAAGGTTCCACTACGGGATTTGGATTTGATTACTGAAGATGGCACAAACTTGGTCACGAGTCCATGGGAACTGTGTGGCAACAAAACCAAGATCACTGAAACTCACCATACATGGTATATGGTCATCTACCTACAGGCCGCAATCATTAGTGTGCATAATTGACAAACTAAATTATTCTAAGGGGTTTCCATTTCTTAATAATTAGTTTTAGATATGATATTCAAAAGATGATATTTTTTATTATTTATTTTATTAAATCAATGGAATAAAGAATCAACTAGACAAAGATTGACCAAGTAATTCTGGAACAAAGGAAAAGTTATAGGAGGACGAGTGGAGGAAACATGGAACGTGCTCTAACCTGCAAGCATTTGATTTCTTCAAATTGACATTAGATATCAATGCAAGGAACAATCTTGGAGCAATACTTAAAAATTCAAGTATATCACTTGGTGGCAAGTACAATAGAAACAGTATCATCTCGGAAATAAAGACATCAAGGATCCGTGTTATACCACAACTAAAATGTATAGTTAATTTTCTAGTTGGAATAACAATATGTTTGAACACACACCTTATCCCCCAATACATCAACTATAGCAAGCCCAACTACTTGCACCCGAGTAAAAATCTAGATACTTGTTAGCTCACAGTTGAATGACACAAACTATCATTCCTGGAATAGATCAATTAAACGTGAACTTTTTACTAAAAATAAATTCAAATTCATTGACGGGAGTATAATGCAACCTGATTGAGACGTCAATACCCAATTTTGTCTGGGAATTATATTTTTTTTTTAATTTTTTGGGTTGGGACTTGTGAGTGACTCGTTGAAGCAAGCAGTAGTCATAGTAAACGTTGCACTCTTTTTTTTTTTGGGAAGCATAGTTTTGGTTGTTCCGCCTGTGATGGTAACAGGGAAGTGGAGAAGTAGTTGTAGTTGCTGTAAGAGTAGTTGTAGTTGCTGTAAGAGTAGTTGCAGTTGGCCGGAATGCTTGCTTCCGCCTATGATGGTGACGAGGGAATAGGCTTGCAGTTGCTGTAACTGGCCAGAATGCTTGTAATTGCTGTAATAGCATAGCTTGTTGTTGGTGGACTCGCAGCGGGGTAGGGGTTGTAATTGCTGTAATAGCATAGCTTGTTGTTGGTGGACTCGCAGCGGGGTAGGGGAGGTTCTCTTGCTCCGGCAGTGGCTACGGTCCAATGAGACTCTAAGGCTTGGGCTCGTCGGTGGTTCTTCGGATGTGGTATTGTTGCATAAAAAATGAGTAGAATAGAAATAAATGTAAGAAGAAGAAGAAGCAATTCTTAGTGTATTTATATCTTAATCCATATCCACCACCGTTTCAACAATCCCAATTTCCATAAATTCGGCGACCCAGCAATGTCTCTGAATCTCCAAATGACATACTGCCACATTTTAGCAACCTCTTTTATTTTTATTTATTTTTATTTTATTTTTATTGTTTTTTTTATTTATTATTATTTATTTATTTATCTCATGTTATTTTAATTTATTTATTTATTTATCTTTTATTTTTATTTATTTATTTATTGATTTTACTTTTTTTCTATTTCTTTTTTTTATTACATCATTTTATTATTTATCTTCATTTTTTTATTATTTTTATTATTATTATTATTATTATTCAAATTAGTCTATTTATCATATAATAATAAAAAAACCTTGATCATTTACAAAAAAAATAATAATAATAATAATTAACAAATCAAAATTTAATTTAACATTTTGCCTAACTTGCAATTTATTAAATAATTCTAATATTCACCACATTACTAAAAAAAAGGAAATTATGTGAATTCTAATTATATATATGGTTACTCACGTCATTTTATAATTAGCATTCGATCATATAAAGCATAATTTTAATGTACGGCTTTTAAATAATGATTTTGATATAATTTTAATTAATTAAGTATTTGCTTAAATAAATCTATATTATATCAGTTTATTTTAAGAAGGATAAAGATCAAGTATGATCGTGCGCATCATCTTATATCCTATATCTCTTCTTTTATTAATATTTTTATATAAATTTATAATCATTAAATTATATAATTTATGCTACATTTCCTTATATATATATATATATATGACCACACGCGTCATTATATATTTTGTTATTTTTATCAAAGTTCACTCAAATTATGATTTTAATTTTATAAATATTTACTATGATTTTATAATAAACCCCTTTTTTATTAAAAAATTTTTTGATATCAACTTTTAATATGATTGTGAAATCTACCTTTTCTTTTCATATTAAAAAGTTGTTTAGAAGTTTGTACAATCATATGCATTGTCTTACATTTAATATTTATTATATTTAAGTATTTTTATATCACCTATATATAAAATAATCATTTAAATATATGTATGGCTATACACGTTATCTTATATGAAACTTTTTTAATTAAAATTTATTCAGATAAAATAAATATGTTTCAATTATTTTAAGCAAATTTATATAACAATCTATAATATCAATGTATAGTTTACACTATCTTGATTTATTATAAGATTGATAAAGAGAATAAAATATATAATTTTTTTTTAAATTCATTTCTCTTTAAAATTACTAAAATAAATAAAAAAAACAGTGTTTTAGGAAGAACTACGTAACCCTGATTTTTCATTCTAAATGGAAATACGTAGGAGCAAGGTTAATATCTTGTCGGGCCCAAATAAATTCTAATTTAATATTTTTCTTTTTTAACAATAATAATTTTAAAAATTATTTTTACTTTATAATATTTTATTTTTTTTATAGGGGAAACAAATATTATAAGGTCATATTTATTTTGCATATTTAATTGAAAGGTAACCGTCTTAAGACGGACGTTGTAGGGTGTTGATACCTTCCCTACACGTAATCGACTCCGAACCCATTTTTTTGTTTCGAAGACCATTTTAGTTTTTCTATAGTTTTTCCTTAATAAACTATGGTGGCGACTCCATTGTTCTCCTAAAAAAGGGTGAATTACTTTTTACGTTCGCCGGTCCCGTCATGACCCCGGTTGCAACAGATGGCGACTCCACTGGGGACATATTGTCTAGAGAGTCAAGCCTATTTAATTAAATATGCAAGATCTATGTTCTTATTTGTTTGTTTTCCCCTTTTATTGTTTTCTATATTGTTGTGTTTTCTTTGCTAGTTATTTGTCATGAATATTTGATTGTTTTCCTTTTTAATATTTTTTTGTATATTGTCTTTTCTTTTGCTATTTATTTGTCACAAATAAGTATGTGATTTGACCATTGAATCCTAGGATAGATGACAACTGCTATATCTGTCTGAGACTTTTCTGGTTATTTTGCAGGTGAGGGGTTATGGGTTTGCATCATATGCTCTCTTCACACACACACTATGGCATATCTTGTGCATTGAGTAAGGCTCTACACCCGAGTCTGAGTGAACTTAGAAATAGAGGGGTTGTGTAGCAGTGTCATTTGGGATGTACTTCCTATTTGGCTATTGTGAGAACCCCAGCCGGAGTTTGTTCTCTTTATTGGTATCCCCACATCTAGTAGACTTCCAACTGTTGTGGGAAATATCATAAAGCGAGCTATAGCTCCGGTGGCCTTATACCTTTAAGATTAGGAGCCACCCTTTGTGAGTATGCATATATAAATTACCTTAGATCCCTAGGTGTTACATTTATAAACCTTGATTAGGGCACAAAGGGAGAGAATATGATATCCTGTTACCGCTCACCAAGTATTTGTTTTTGCTATTAATGTGCATCATAACATATCATATAAAAATGTGCATCAGGTCCGCATTGTATTTCATGTAAATATGGAGTATCTCAAGAGGCATGTTCGTTTGTTGTGGTACTAATCATGAATGACATTGTGTTTGCATAAATTACATCTCGCATAACATATTTTCTTTTCTTTCCATACCATACATGTAGCAAAGTCATAAGATTAAGAGGCATTTGTTGTTTCCTCATGCATCGCATGCATTAGTTTCTCACTAGTTTCATTATTCTTTTGGTTCTGTTAGGTAAGAGGTTGTAAAACTTTTGAGTATCTCACCAGAAGATGGAAATTAATATGGGGTCTGAGGAGAAGAGAGAATCTGAAAAGGTTGTGTTGAGAAAGAAGTTGCACTTGAAGGCTAGTTGTGCAAATATGTCCAGTTTGAGAGAATTGGGACGCAAACTGAAGACTATACGAGGGGATGCTTTTAGAAGGAAATATGGAAACTTGTTAAATCTGATAGAAGTGGAGGTACAAGAATCTGCAATCACTGCCTTAGCTCAATACTATGACCCATCATTGAGATGTTTTACATTTCAAGATTT